>VYZP01045170.1:6391-39882 GCA_013400635.1 Hypocryptadius cinnamomeus
TTAATTTCTCCTCACTAGCCTTTTAAATGGTTTGCAATCAATCATTAAACCTGTTATCAGACAGCATAGTAAATAATGGGCCTGATTCTCCTGTCATGTAGCATTTGCTCAAGTCATCAATGTATGGCCAAAATGTTTCAGTGTTCATTTGGGAAAGAACAAGAAGCACTGGACACTGTTAAAGGTCACTAGGCCCCTGATACAGATAATTTCTCCATATTCTGCTTATCTTGCTGTGTTACTCATTTACAGCAAGCCTCGGAGCCCAACTTCCCAGAGATTGTACTGATTGCAATCAACAAGCAAGGAGTCTCACTGATTCATCAGAAGACAAAGGTAACAGCTGCTTCTCACAAGTCCATCTAAGGAAGGATTGAACAGACCCTGCTAATTTAGGGACGGTGATAGGACCTTGCCCAGGAATGGCAGGAGAGGATAAAGGCTCTCTATTAATTTTCTGTGTGAAACTGAAGAAAATGTTACTGCCTCAAATCACTTTGCAGTTTCTACTCTGGAAAGGAATAGGATAGAGCATCTCTGAAAAAAGTCATGGGAATCATGGTAGACCTGGCAAGGTGGTAAGATCAGGAAGATGGATGGGCAGTGTACCCAGGAACCTGCTTCAGAAAAATGCTTTGCAGGAAGGCCCAGCTGTCTAACAGATCAGGCTGAATAGCCATGTTTAGCTGCAGTCTAACCCCAACAGTCTGGTCTTACCAAGGTCTCAGGGAAAAGGGAGTATCACTATTTGCCTTCAATAACCGAACAAATTAAAAGATAGGTTTAGATTATTGTAAATCTAATGGCAGTGTGCTAAGACAAAGATCAATATATAATGAAGGGAAGTCTCATTAGTGTGATTAAGATTTACCTGTTTGGTAAAAATACAATATACCACTAATCTGGATGCAAGAAATACCTTGATCCACAATTTTTATAAATGAAGTGGGAAAGAACAAGAATTCTCTAGCTCTACAGATTTTCTTATGAAACAGTCTGTTTTCATTTGAGAAATGTTCTATAGATCACTTTGTTTCCCCTTATAGGATATTTTAGTAGTCTACCCCTTCAACAAGATCTCCAACTGGAGCAGTGGGAGCACATATTTTCACATGACCATAGGGAACCTGGTACGAGGAAACAGGCTCTTATGTGAGACATCTCTGGTAAGAAGAGTTTTGCCTACTAAGACACAACAAAATCCTAATTTTCCCTTTCCAACCCTGATTGCTACAAAAGATGGTGTGACAACAGATAAATACCAGTGCAGCATTATACCAAAATAATTGTACCATATATATGATGGTTATACCAATTATACCATAAATACCAAAAGCATTCACTGCTGTGTCAATAAAATTGCCATTTAGAACTGGTTCAGTTCATATATAATGCTATCTGATGCAAAGATGCATGACACAGGACACAAGGAAAAATAGGAGTTTCCCAAATTCTTCCCATACATCAAAATTCTATCCATCTGAGAAGTTGAGACTGCAAAGCTACATAAGAAGCTTTTTGTCTTGCATGTCTGCTGCCAGTTATGTAGTAATGCCAGCCTTGTAAGACCTCATATTTTCCAGGGAGTGGTACCACCTTTTAAACAATTAGTTAAAATAGTTAATTAATAGTTTCAGACTAGTCACAGTCTCAGAGAAGCATTACGCTATTAATATTTAAAGGTAGGTTTGTAAAGATAACAAGGACATTTAAGGGCTAACTACTCTGACAGAAAAGCTTGGATTCTTAAACACAAGAATCTTAAGTACAAGTCAAGCTACAGAGTGAATACCAAGGAGACAGCAGAGCTATGGTCTGTAAAGTTTTGGAAACCGATGAAAAGCAGAGGAAAGAATGGATAAATTATAACTAAAACAGTGACAGATATTGAAAGAAAAGATGTTCATGTAAGGAAGAACCTGAGAAGATGATAAACAAGGGTGGAAATTATAGTTATTTTTGTTTCTGGAGCTCCCTCAGAGATTTTAGACTTTTTTTCTTCCCTGACAGGGTTACAAAATGGATGACCTGTTAACATCCTACGTACGCCTGCTCATGAATGCTGTAAACAAGCAAAAGAACCTCCCAGCCTGAGAGTGGAAATAGAGCCCACCACCTGTACTTGTGCCAAACTCCCTGTAACTTCATATCCCAGAAGAAATGCCATTTAAAAAAAATTAATCTTGTTGATTGATCTTCTGATCACACACTGAATGAACTGAGTTGCTGAAATACAACTACAAGAGAAGCTCAAGTGAGCATGTACTTTCAAATATCTGTAACACTTCTGTCTTAGATGTAGTATGAGAATTCCATTCAGATACTGGATTTAGAGAAAGTTTAGATGGACTTTAATGTTCTGTGGGAGTGGGGAAACCCTGTGAGGGTCCCTTCTAATAGCCTGAATCTCCTCCATTCAAAGACAGACACACATGAAGAGCTGTCTTCCTTTTGGAAAGAAAATACCCCTTATTGTACATGCTCTTACCAAATGCACAAACTCCAAGAGTCTTTGCAAACAAAGGTAATGTAATTTTTTTCCTCCTACTGGCAATTCTAAGAGTGGAGAAATGCCCTTTAATAGTATATAACTGGACAGTCTAAAAGGTTAAGATGTTGTCCCCTGACTTACCACAGCCTTGCTTAAATTAAATAGTCCTTCTTCCACATGTTATAATGCTCTTGGAAACCAACAACTGCTTTCTACTGTGCAGTATCTAGTAAGCTCTGAAATGAGTCTGGGGTTTGGGTCCACCACTTTTAGTTGCTCCTATTTCAAGATATAGATGAGCTATTCAGTGCAAATCAGAATTGAAGAACTCAGTCTAACAGAGGTCTGTTGAAAAGAGACTTTTCTGCTCCACAAAAATGTTCTGTTTGGAGTTATGCAGACATTCCCTCACGAGACAAGAATAATAGCTTTAATTTGTCCCAATCTTTTCTACTTCCTGTTTAGCAGACAGCTTGAGTGATAAAATTTGATTCAGCACTTGTTCATCCCTAAGAGCTTTGTAGGAACCCAACTTTGGTACCACAGGAACCAGAGTGAGTCTGTATCTGCTTTACACACTAAGAGCAATGGTGGGAGCAGCAAGCTTAGCTGCTTCCCCCTCAGATCAAGTACTCCTCCCTCACTCCCAGTGAAACATGAACATGTCTTAAAGTATTTACACCAAGTTCCTTGAGACACAATCTGGCAGGGCTGGAAAAGCAGCTCTGCCTGATCTTTCAATTTTGCCAATAGATGCACAATGGTTCTCTCGTTCCCTCAGACATGTGTGTGCAAAATTCAAATGCTGATGGGAGTTTTGTATATGGGTGGCAGGGAAGAGCCCCACTCTCTTTGTGCATCTAAATGAGTGCCACACCTGTCAGAATAGCTGATCTTTTTGCAAGCAGTTAGATGCTCCTGCTGTAATGTCCATTGCGGGCAATGGAAATGCTGGAGTCTAATTACCCAGAGTGGTTTTGTCACCCAGTGTCTGATCTAACTAACTAGCTGTGAGAAATGTTCAACACTTCACCTGTACAAAAAGAAATCTTGCAGCCAAACTGTATTGTTTCTGGTTTTTAAATAAAAGACTGCAGAAAATCAACCACAATGTCTTTTTTTAACCAAGTGAATGTTTGCTCCAGATCCATATAACCTAAATCAACCAAATATCCACTACATCCTGTAAATCATCATAGTATCCTATCTCTCATTACGATACACAACACAATTTGTACAACACAGCCACTAAAAGGATGATACCCCTTTCTGCACATCCTCATCAACCAATACATCACCACAGAAGCAGCACAGGTCCAAAACATGAATTCACCACAACAGTGCCTCAGGTTTCAGCAGTCCCAGAGTTCCTTGGAGTGGGTAACAGTCTCTGGCTAAGCACTGAAAATATGGTATTAACTGTACACTATACCATTCTTTTTCTTTTTTGTGTAAAGATTTAAAATGTATTACAGTTAACTTTAATACAAGAACATACAAAGGCACAGTATTACAGCATTTCATCTACAATCATGTGCATTGGTTAGACAGCTCAAACAACGTGTGATAAAGTGAGAGCTCTACATGGTGCCGAATCCATTAAGGCCTGAACCGAGGCAGGGAGCTGCTAATTCTTCTCTCAGTCTAATACCCTCAGCACATAACAGTGCTTTACAGGCTAGTAAAACCACTGCAATAGCAAAAGCACCAAGTAAGAGGAACTGATACCACTGCAAAAGCAAAAGCACCAAGTAAGAGGAAACTGATGGATTGTTTGAATTCAGATTTATATCCAAATTCATGTTTATTACATGCTTGCCTGCAATCTATTCCTTCCCCAACCAATCACTTCTGAAAGAGTGTCAGTCATATCATCTAATACCAGCCATGCCACATCAGGAATTCTCTCTACGAAAGGCTGACCAATGTTTGCCAGCACTGCACAGACTGCTGTAAAAACACCAGGACACAAACCTAGAGAAAGGATTAGAGCCATAAAGAGACACTGCAAGTGATTAGCATACTCATAAAAACAAGCTTCACATACCATGCTTTCTAAAAGCAAAACCATTTTCAAGTGTACTCAGTGAGTGTTAGTGATTTTAATTAGGTATAAATATGAATTAGGTATAAATATAAATGTATAGTATGCGACATCTTCTATTAAGTGTAGATTTCTGAGCCAAGCTCAACCTTCATATAAATCTCTACTCTCCAGTGGTGTGATGCTTAGAAAGAATTTGGCCAGCAGGTCTACTTACAGCAATGGAAAAAAGCATGCAGCTTATTTCTTACTGACACCTTGTCTATATTAATGAAAAAGAAAACAAAACTCAACCTGTCAGCCTACCAAGGCACTAAGAAGAACTTGTGAGTTTGCACTATATTCTACTTGGTTTTAAAAAAGTAGACTGACAGAAGTAGAGGAAGATGCATTTTTTTAAGGCCATTTAGTTATTTCTCCTACTCCTTCAACTCCACTCTCACAAAAAGATGTGATGATAATATAAACTACTGTAACTCTGCACATTGCAGGCTATGGGCAAAATGCAATGGCAAAATGCAATGTTAGTAGCAAATTAATAATCAGCCTGTGCACTGCTCAAGCAGAACTCATGCTCCTCTTCCTGCCAGTGTTAATAGACAATTGCTTGGGAAAAGGGACAGTCTAGATGCAAGAGACAGCACCAGAAGCAGAGGAAGGTACTGCTTATCTTTGGTTCCACTTCTTAGTAATTGCTTCTGTAATCAACAGCTGCAGTGAGCAGCAGTTTGTGTTAAGAGTGCAGTCAGGAGACTGACAGACCTGTTTGCTTTAAGCAGAGTTTAAATCTAAAGCTTTAGGATGGATCTTCTTGGATGCCAGCTCTGACAACTTCTTCAGACGTTTCTTCAGCTCCAGAGGGAATTTCTCATAGCACTTCTTGCACACAGGCTTCATGTCAAACTCCACAAATTTATTCCTTTAACACAAAGAACAGTTATTAAAATGGTATTTGCAAACTACAGGCTTCACTAATCAAAATCTCCATGCATCTACAACAGTGTTGTTCCAAGGGTTCTATGCCATTTATAAAAGCACTCACTTCCTCATCTAGTGATGCAAATATAGAGATTAGGTTCTTATCAGTGAACTGAGGTCTTTAGTATTGCTAGGTAAAGAAAGAGCAAGATTTTGCTGTATATTTACATGTAGCAGTCTAGAATAATAATTTTGTTACTGCAGAATACAAGTGTCACTTCAGAGGTCCCCTCTGGGATGAATTAGAGCTCCTTCATATGGCCAGTGAAGCCAACCCAGCAGAGCAGGATAAGGGTTTGAACCTGAGAAAGGAAAATGTAGGATTGCTTTTTTTTCTGCCCCTCTTCTAGATATTTGAGGTAAATAGAACAGTATTTTATTTCAAAATAATCTATGCAATAGCAAATATTGTCATTGAGAGGAGCAACCACAGTCAAGGAGACATGGAGGCTGCAGGTTGTTCAGGACAGGCAGTTCCTCAAAGTTTAGAGCCTTCCCTCTGTACTGCTGAATAAGCTCCCCTCTTACCCCACCTCCTTACAGCATAGATTAATGAAGGAAAATAGATCAGAGAGGATGCTGAGTGTCAGCTCCCTTTCAGTGCTGAAATCAGAGGAATTATAAGCACCTGTTCCCCCACAGAAAAGGTATATTGGCCTTCAGAGAGGCAGAGGTTCATGGCTCCTCCAGGCTGATACCCTGCCTTAGGGGCAAACGTCTCACATGGTCCAAAATACAAACACTGACTTACTTCAGTGTGAGCTTGACGTTGCAGGTGGAGCAAGAGAAGCAATTCACACACCAGGCCTTGTTAAGAGCTGATACCACTGCAAAAGCAAAAGCACCAAGTAAGAGGAAAGTGATGGATTGTTTGAATTCATATTTATATCCAAATTCAAATGAGGCCAGATGTGAAAACAAACACTGTTGTCTTGCAACTGTGGGACTGCAACAGCTGCACTAACAAATGAAACAAGGACAGCAACCCAAAAGAAGGAGTGAACAAATCTTACCATCTCCCTCTATCACGTGGCTGCAGTTGTAGCAGACATCTCCAAAGAGCTGCACAGAAAAAGAAATAAGAATACAAACTCATGTTGCTGACTACTCATGGTCCTCAAATCACACAGCTGGTGTGAACATTAAATACTAATAATCAAAGAATTCCCAGATACAGCAGTGGCCCCCAAATATACCAATTTAAATCTTCTGAATAACTTCTCATACACTTGCCAAATAGTCTATGTTCCTTTGGATCTCATACCACTAAACACTACAAAACCTTTTTTGTTGGTGCCTCACACTCTAGCACTGTTATAGGATCTTAAAGTCCTGTGGAGAAGAAAGGATGGGTAGAGTATGATGCTTAGTGTAGACAAACATCTCCTGATGCTCAACTACAAACCCCAAAATAGTACTATTGCTAAAATACAGCTACTGTCAGAACAGCAACACTTACTTCTTATGAGAGAGTTATTTATCTGACAGAAGAAAATACCAAACCAAAACATTGTTCAGTCGAATCACACCGAAAAAACAGGGTTTGATTAATTAAAAAGCAAAACAGAAAAATCAATCTACTTTTCTATGTTTCAGACAACACAACAGTTGCCTCGTTCCCGCAGAAAGAAGTAATTATCAAAGAAGCCCACACAAATACATTAGAAGTAAAATCACAGGGATTTTAATCTCAACCCACGATCAGTGATTTTCTGTCAATATCACAAATTAAAATCAGTGTCCCCAAGACATTTCTATTCTGTTTTCAGCATCACTTTTCTGCCAAGAAAAACTACTATTTTTCTGTTAAATCTGACTAATTTATTAATATTTCATTGCATCTATAAATTCAGATTATGCAAAATTTGCATAGCTTTGCATATATAAAACATGAAAAAGCATTTGCCAGACACAAGTACTTACATCACAGATGGCTGAACTTACCTGATTATAATGAGTCTCACAATAGGCCAGCCCTTTTTTTTCATAATGTCGGTGCCCCAAGAATGGTTTCTCACACTTGGCACAAACAAAATGCTGTAAAAGAAAGGAAAAAAAACCCAAACAACATTCCATGGCAGGCAAAACAACTTTCCCATCACCAGGTAAAAACATGGCAATAAATCCTAGCTCAATACATGACACTTGACCACAGAACAGTTTGGGCTGGAAGAGACCTTAAGGCTCATCTGATTCCAAACTGGCCTTGGACACTTTCAGGGATGGGGCAGCCACAGCTTCTCGGGGCAGCCTGTGCCAGGGCCTCAGGGCCTTACAGGGAAGAATTTCTTCCCAGTCTCTAACCTAAATCCACCTCTTTTCATTTAAAGCTGTTACCCCTTAATGCTTTAACGAAGCACAGACAGGAAAGATCTTTATGGAACCAAAAGAAGAGGAGATATTTAGTCTATTTATAGGAATTAAGAGTTGCATTAAGGATAGGTGGGAGACCTGCTGAAAGGGCAATCATCTTGTGTCTATCATGATAGATTTGTGGACTATTATCTTGCTTGTTTCAGGGAAGAGAAGCAGGAACAAACACAGCTGGTATGAATACACCCCAAATGAGCAGCAGCATCTCTCTCAGGTCAAACCCTAGGAGGCATAAATGGCTGAAACAAAGATGACTAAAAATCTTCAGAGAAAGTTGTGATGACTCAGCTGAAAGTTATAGAAACAATGAGCTGAAAAGGCTTAAAAAGCAAGAATTGCTCAGCTTTCAGTAAAAATTCTAACACTTATGTGCCTGGTAACTTGAACTGGAGAGGATGTATCTAAGTACATCATACAAAATATGTACATTTATTACTAAGTAAATGCTTTTCAGTGAGGCCTATTCTACAAGGATCATTATGAATTTTAAAATTAAGCTATTACAGTTGTGAAAACAGCTTTCTTAGTGAACCATGATGGCCCTGCTGTAACTCATTCACTCACAAAAGGTGAGGACAATTGAAAACATAAGCAATTGGGTTTTGTCTGAATTCATATATTACAGACCACTTGCATGTCTACAGCTTCCAAGCAGCACTAGTCCTCTTCCACACGAGCTGTTGAAGGAAGTTTCAGGTTGAGAAGGCCTCACCTCGACGTGCCACTGCTTCCCCAGAGCGTTGACCACGCGGCCCTCGATGGGCCTGCGGCAGGCCCCGCAGATGGGGATGCCCATCTTGTCATGGCAGGGCAGGCAGTACAGCTCCCCCTTCAGCTCCCGCGCCTCGGCCGTCAGCTCCTTCCTGCCAACACAAACCTGGCCTGAGGGTACTGAGGGAGACTCTGCAGCGCCCAGGAGGAGGTGTTGGAAGACTAAACTTGAAAGTTAACTTGGGCAACATTCACACGACAAATGAAGTCATTTTAGCTAGTGAAATACAGTTATTGTCTACTCTCTTTCTAAAATTGCTTTCTCAGTTTGCCAGACAAGAATGCATGCAGTCCATCATGTCTGCAGCTGGATGCTCTCACAGACATGTGAGGTGCACCTACATGGACACTCATAGTGCCATGCTAAGACTCGAGGTATCTCTGAATGGGAGAGCTCATGTGCAAGAGGCATCCTAGCAGTGCTCAACACTGACATTTACTTGCACTGTTACCCATTCTGGGGCAGTACTGTGCCCAGTTAAAATGCCTTCATGGTAAGTAATTCAGGTCAGACAGATACCAGCGTGGCAATGGACAGGGCCACAAGACTGACACAGCTCATCAAGCCATCTTTTTTTTTCTATCCAGGAATTCAATGTGAAACTATTTTGGACAGCCTGGTAACTCCTATTTTTGGAAAACTCTACTATGGTAATCTGCACACAGCCTTTCAAATAAATTCATGCCAAGGAACTATTTTCACTTTCATTATAAACTATGTTAGAATAAGAGAATATTAAATGGGAAAATAAAACTAAAATTCCTGTGGTTTTTCCAAGCTTATTTAAATTTCTCCTCACACAATTTCTATTTGCTCAACAATAACAATGTGAAGGCAGCAAAGTTTAGACCTTGGGAAGGACTGCACTGCTGACTCAACTGTTTGTCTCTCTCTGTCAGAGTTTACAGTATGGCAACATACCCACAGTGGGTGCAGTTGAAGTGATCTGGATGGTAGGAATCATTCCTAAACATCAGAGGCTGCTCATCAATTATCAAGTGGCACTTCTGACAGATGTACTTGCCCAGTCCCTTGGCTTTCTCACGGTTGTGGCATGGCCTGCACAGGTGCCTGGTTGAACAAAGCAAAGGAAAGAAAATATTAAAAAAACCTCTTTCTCCTAAAACAACACATAATACATACTGTAGGAAGTACTTTATGTAACAGAACTGTCTTCTGAGGTCAGACTAAACATAATTCAGTTTGTGTCCAGTGTTTCACACCAGTTGCACAGAGAAGAATGAGCATAAAGCAGTCACACAGTTGTATTTCCTTAGAAGACTACTCCAACATTCACTGATTTATGAGCCATCAGGAGTATCACCCAGTCATTCTTCTAGGAATCCTTTCCAACCCTCCAGATCTCTTCTGATGGCTGGGCAAGGAAAAGTGGCAACACCCTCTATCTGTAACTAATGGATCCAACCATAACAGAGACATTACAGAGCACTGGAAGGGAGTCAAGAAGAGAATAAAATTTATCAAACCAAAGTGCATTGCTTGAATGCCTTTTACCATGGCTGGATTCCTTAGTCTTCAATATCTAGGCAAAACAAGAGACCTCTTGTTGTCTACAAATTCCTTTTACTCCTAAGTCAAAGAAAATTAAGAACTATGCAATTTTATGTGGTGAAAGCAGCTGTATTCCTAGCACATGTTCTCGAACACATTACAAGTATACTTCTAAACAGTCAGATAACCCAAATTTCTGGCAGAAAAGCTCAGGCAAAGGCATAAAAAAACTTGTGAAGGCTGATGGAAGCCACCAGTTTTATCCCAATACTTTGGAGCTCTGAGGAGAAGCTGTTGCCTATTACCTATCCCTCTAGCTGCATCACTGTGGGCTGGGAAGAATTTATGGTAAAAGAAAAATGACAGAGAATAACTTCTGTGAGTTGCTTTGTCCCAAAACAAACAATTCTGCTTCATTCCTTTCACTGTATCACTATGTCAAACACTCACTGAGATTTACAGGCCATTCTCAAAACACACAGGACAAAAGAAAAAGTTCAAATGGAAAGGACAGATTTATGGATTAAGTAGCAGGTTCTTCACAGGTTCTTCACAGAATTCAAAAATTCTGCCCTGATGAATTATTTACCCTTAGATCTGTGAAATGAGGATAAGAATACAACACATGTTGTTGTGAGGCCTCAAACATTTATGACTCTCAGCTGGCAGGTGCCTGTCTTAGTGCTAAGTATCATTATTATTCTCTCCAAATCTGAGTCCTTCTGTCAGCAAGTGTCTCTGCCCAGGGCTGGAAGCACTGGCCGCCCAGACGGAGGCCAGAAAAAGCAGACAGCACCCCATTATGAGGAAACACACAGCTGTGCTCATCTCAGCATAAAGGCATCAATTTTACTCAGCACTGTCAAATGCAGAGTAATTATACAGGGCTGGACATGGGGACCCCAAAGCAAGAGTCCTGAAAGAGACCCCTCTCATTCAGCTGAATGAGATGCCTTCAGCCATTTGCACTGATAAACCATTATCAACCCCCTCCCCACTCACAAACCCTCTGCCCTCCCACAGACCCTCTCTTTTGGAAGCAAAGGGAAGTGCTGGACAGGCTAAGCTGTTACCATAGCAGCCTCCCCTCTCCCTAACCCTCCCCCCCGCCCCCTTCCCACCATTATGGAATTATCCCATCCTGAAGTATCCTGTTGTGTCTGTTAATACTAGATTTCCCCCAAACAATGCATCTCTCCACCCTCCTAAAATAATCAGGGGGCTCCAAGGATTCTGTGTTCAGGGCTGGAGGTTCAGTAGCAGCCTGCAGTAAGCACCATGAACACTGGCATATTCATGCAGGATACTCATATCTATACCAGCAGCCCCAGTGCCAAGAGCTCAGCTGGGAAGAAGACTGCTCCTCAGTGCTGGGGTGTCCTCTCCCCTGCTCAGCTGTGTGACTGAGCTGATAACGTGCTATCAGAGCGAGGAGGACACTATATAGAGGGGCTCCCCTCTCTGCTCTCAGCAACTCTGCAACTGTGCACTCTCTTGGAATCATCTTGTTTGCTCTGCTGTTTCTACCTAGTTTGCTGTCATCAGAAGGAGTTTGAGATATTCCCCAAAAGGACCCTATACTTCACCCACAGGACAGCACTGTAAAGAGGTAAGAGACCAACTTTTTGTTAGTAGGAACTTTAGACGCTTATTTTTTTTTAGGAACTTTCCTGATGGCATTAGTTTTAGCTGGTGCCAATGAGGAGCAGAACACATACTGAGGCAGATGAATATAATGGAAATGTGTGAATCTAAGAACAGGCAGCATTTTCTGAACTTCAAAGAATAATTTCCTCGTCTCTGTGTCACTCCTTCAAAACAAAAAAGGTTTTCAAACTTTTGTACCTAATGTATACCTATTTGTGCCAGTTGTATGGTTCGTCTAGTGCTCTCTGACATTGCTTTGATGCTCACAATAACCAACTATTTCAGCTGAAATACAGGCTCAGCAGAGAGTGATTTTCAGGAGAATAACTTCAGTCAGAAATGGACTATTTCTAATGAAGAGTACTTTGAGTGAAAGATAGGAGACACTCATTTGACAAGACACTAAAGTCATAATCATAAAAACACACAAACCAGTATAATCATACCAGAAACTGCTCTAGCTGAGAGCAAGAACAGGAATTTCTGATACCTACCACAAACCCCAACATACAGGTCAGTGTTGGTAAACAAAAACTCCAAACCAGCCAGGTAACTGTGTACAACCAGCTAAAGATTTCTCCTGCTAGTTCCTTCATTACTGTCAGATAGAGCATCTGCTGAAAGAGTGATTGCATTATGTCCATACTGACAGCCCTGTGGACTGTTCTCTTGCTTGTTTCTTAGCAGAAGAGAAACAGGGCATGAAATATGGTCAGTGTGCATGCATGTATTTCAAATGAGCAGTGACCTCCCCATTTCAGCTAAGACCTGGGAGGCCTGGGATAATGGCTCATTCCAGAACAGTGCTCTGTTCAGCAATACATAAATCACTAAATATTCACACAACATCAAGAGTGCAGTCCAAGCAGAAATTACTGGATAATGAGCCAGACTCCTAAAGCAGTTTTCTGTCTGTGGAATGAAAGCCTTTTGCACCATACAGCTTAACACAGACCACACATTATAGGTCATTTGTGATGGTTTCTAGCTTGCTCTTAGCATTTATACAGATTATAGGAATCCCAGTGATTTGTCTGTAAAAATAAAAAAAACTAAACACATTCATTTTAAATTCATAGGATAAACCCAAGGAGAATTGGAGTGGAATTGCAAATAACTGCAAAGGTCTTTCAACACCTAGAGAACACACTGTCAGAGAATTATTACTTTTCTAAAGCTGTAGAATTTTATTGAAAACATGTAAAGTCTAAAAATAAACCCAACAATTAATTCTAGTGAAATGCTGTTTTTTTTCTGAACCTACTCAAGTGCTACACCACAATTTTCACCCATTAACTAGAATTACCAAAAAAACCATTAAAGCTGTAATTAAAATTTCCTTTTAACTTAAAACATAAGCAAAATTAGAAAGAGGACCACTTACTTTTTCTGTAACTTCTAACTAGACAATGAAAAACATCTTACTTCACCTGGCTCTAAAAAGTAAATTAGATAACAGCAGCTATCCTATGAAGGCCATCATTTGCAAAGGCCGAATCTATTTCAATTTTGTCATTAGTTCTAAGCCTCTCTCTTCCTGACACTGACCTACTGGGCTTCCAGATTGCTCTGACATTCTCCTTCCTACTTCAACCCACAGCATTTTGCACTGAAAGCACGTCTGTATAGAAATCCACAGCAACTCAATGCTGTCATCAGTGAGGATAAAACTCTCAACTTTGAAGCCTTGCCTATTCTAAGTCTGGCACTGACACACAGCTGAATCTGAATTTCCAAGATGTGCCTTAGGAAATCAACTCAAATGAATTGGTTCAGTGTATCATGTCGTTAAACCCCTAATAATTAGCTTGTAAACAGGGAAAAGTCTGCTTACTCCTTCACTTTGGGAACTGATTTAAAGCATTATCACTAAGACAAGAGCCATCCCAGTCTGCTCCATCAGACAACCTTCATTTCTGCTTTTTCAGCTGCTCCAAGCCAGCGTTTACTGCTTCCTCAGGTGTCACAACCATGGACAGAGCAACATTTAGCCATAAGACTATCCCTGGCAGGTGTGTACACAAAGATCACCTGATTTACACTTTTTGCAGATGAACAGCATAATTAAACAATGGGCCTGACATGAAAAAAAAAAAAATAGAGTTAATAGCTAGAACATGAGGTGATAAGCACCATCATAAATTAACAGCCAGTAAAAAGGCATGGTCTCATTTTGTATCCAACAGAAAAATACATATTTAAACTAATTCTATCCAGGGAGGACAAGTATGTGAGTCAATGTTGCTACCCCCTACAAATTTTAAACTCTTGGGTTCAAGAATACTTGCAGGTTTTACTTTGTAAGGGACAAATTAATAATATAAACAAAAAACTGTGGCATCTTCTGTAAACTTACGACCTTCACACAAAAAAAAATGCAACAGGGCATTTTCCTTTTGTATGTAAAAGCCCAATTTCACAGGTATTTTCATAGATAAGGACAAAGGTGCTGTACAGTCTTCCTTGCACATGCAATTGCAAGTAATGGCAAGATAGCAACTTGTTATAAATACTCAAATCCAGAAGGGTATCCAGGCAATGCATGAAGTAAGAAGGGCCCTCTGTGGCCATAGGAAGAACTTCCAATTTCCTGAATTTCATCCAGTCTCCCTGCTGTTGACTTTGTGTGCTGTTGACTTCAACTGTGAACCAAACAGGAGTGACCCAGCACATTACTCTCCAGTTATTCCAGTTTTCTGTTCACCTGAAAGTAATGGCAGCCAAACTGAAGATATTAAATTACCTTGGAATTTTCTTACATTTTCCAATGCATTTGTTTGTCCTAAATCCCATTTCAGTTCTCCATGATCCAAATATTTTTAGGCTTCTGAACAATGAGTTCTGCTGGGGAGCTGGATGCAGTGCATAATGGATGTATTTAAAGATGCATTGAATACTACGGAGAAATGGTCAGTCAGTACAAAATGCAAGGGTGAGCAAAATGGAGGTACTGCTGCACAGACTGTAACACTTCTGAGGAATCTAAGTAATAGAGACAATGCTGGAATTTCAGACCACCTGCATTTCCCTACCACCTACACCCACAGACAAGCAATGTATAAAAGGCCATGGGTAGGTGCTCAGAAGATCCTATCACAGTTCTTGATGCTGTTCAGGACATTGCAAACAGAGACTGGCAAAGCTAAGACCAGCTTTGCTAAGCTTCTACTTGAAAAGACCCTGGATAAGCTTCAGTGGACCTCAGGCTTTTGAGGCAGGAAAAGAGAGTGCTGTGGTGGAAGATAAAAGCTGCAGGGAAGGATGACACTTTGAGAGGTGACTGACAGCATGGGCATTATTTAAAATCTTCCCTGGGTCAATTTGGAGTCAAAAGAGATGTTGCTACCCATCTGAAAAGTTTCCTCCTGCCTTGGAACTAGGTGCATTTGCCTTAAACACAGGTCTTTAAACTAAAATAACACTCAAAGGTTTTCAGGAACCCTGTGGTTTTTTTTAATAACAGCAATATTTGACCTTTTATCTCTTTTAAAAATAAGACAGATATTCTAAGCTAGATCACCTTACAACAGATACCTGTGCTCAGAAAAGCTGACTTATCAGGAACTCCTCAGTCCTGAATCAGGCTTTCAAATTGAAGCATGGCAAATACTTTCTAGTTAGATATACAGAACTCACTCCTATTCCTCTTAACCAGACACAAAAGCATCTCACTACCTGGTATACAACTCACTTCACAGGCCGGAGACAAGCTCATCACCAGCTAGCCAGCTCTTCATTGGGGTTTCTTCCATTGGAATTACTGCTCTGGTAAACCCAGCTGAGCAGAGGGTATTCAGAATTCTAATATAACATTTCAATTCAGACTGACCTGTCATACCAAACACTGATGCTAGCAAACAGGAGACATTGCTGACTTTTATGTGTGGGTTTTTCAGTCTTTTTGTTTGGTTTGTTTTCCACAAATCCAGGCTCTTCTGTAACATAATGTCTTAATTCTTTCACATTTAGGGCTTTTCCTTCTTCAGAACTGTGGGGGAAAATGAATGGGCCAGCAGCTTCAAGCCTGCTCTTCAACTGCTCAAATCAATCAAATTTCAGTTTGGAAACATCAGAGCAATGTGGCAAAGAGACACACCTTGAGAACATGATTTTTGCCACTTTCTACTTTCTGGACTTCATCCTGGCTTTTGCTGGCAATGCCCTGGCTCTTTGGCTTTTCATCCGGGACCAAAAGTCAGGCACACCCGCCAATATTTTCCTGATGCATCTTGCTGTGGCTGACCTGTTCTTCGTGCTGGTGCTCCCCACCCGGCTGGTGTACCATTTTTCTGGTAACCACTGGCCATTTGGTGAGATCCCATGCAGACTCACTGGCTTCCTTTTTTACCTCAACATGTATGCCAGTATCTACTTCCTGATGTGCATCAGTGTTGACCGTTTCCTGGCCATCGTGCACCCGGTGAAGTCCATCAAGCTCCGCAGGTCCCGCTATGCCCACCTGACATGTGTCTTTCTGTGGGTCATCGTTGGGGTGGCAATGGCACCTCTGCTGCTCAGTGTGCGGACAGTCCAGATGAAAAACACAACTGTCTGCCTGCAGCTCTACAGAGAAAAGGCCTCACGCCACGCCCTCGTGTCCTTAGCAGTGGCATTCACCTTCCCCTTTGTGACTACTGTGACTTGCTACTTACTCATCATCCAGAGCCTGAAGAGTGGGAACAGAGTTGAGAAACACCTGAAGGAAAAAGCTGTCAAAATGATCATCATGGTCCTGATGATCTTTCTGATTTGCTTTGTGCCTTACCACGTCAATCGGTACATTTATATTCTCCATTACAACGGGACCAAAGCCTCCTGTGAAACGCAGCGTCTCCTGGCCCTCAGCAACCGCATCACCTCCTGCCTCACCAGCCTCAACGGGGCCTTTGACCCCATCATGTACTTTTTTGTAGCTGAGAAATTCCGTGAGGCTTTGTGCAATCTGTTTTGTATTAAAAAGACCATAATGTTGCCTCAAACATATGAGGGTAAGACAAATGAAAGCTCACTAAGTGCTAAATCTGAACTGTGAACATGACTCTTGTCAGTGTCAGTGCTTCATCCTAAGAACACTCTCTTCCACCAAAATCAGCTGAGAGCACAAATGTGCAACAACAGTCCAACCAGAGTCAAACTCATCCTGAGAAGGGAAGTTCTGTTGTTTTTATGGGGCTGCCATTAACAAGAACCCCTCAACCATAGAGAACACGTGTTTGTATTGCTGAAACTGCAAACAGAAGGACAGTTCTTCTGGTTTTCAAGGAATGAAACAGAGGGTTGAGCACTTAGAAATAGGGAAGGGGACAATGAGGGAAATGGATCCATGTATTTTTTTTTTTTTCAAAGAACTCAATTCCCAAAGCACTCAGTGCTTCCTCTGCACAATGCATACAGCCTTATTTAAAATTTCATGTTGTGCCAGCGTAGAGATCCACTCCTGAGACAGACCTGCCTGATGAAAAAACCTCCACATTTGCACATCTTGTTCACATCTTGTTCTGAATTCAAAGTGTTTATATGTAATAGAGAGAAAATTGGTACCAAATGGTGACAAGAAAAAAAAAATATCAGAATGAAGCAATAAACCCAGCCTGGACAGGAATTAAGACAGAAAAGACTCCTAGCTTTAGGATGGTTTACAGTTCTTTTTTGTGACTTATCTAGCAAGACTATTCCTTCACTATGGATATGTAGGGATTATCATTACTCTCAGTGACACAAATTGCATCCAGCAAAACATGTCTGGTACAATGAAAAGGGAAAAAAAGAACACACAAGTTTCCAATATTTACTAGAAGACTGCTTCAATGCTATGGATATAAATATTATAGGAAATCATGTGACAGGTGAAATATATTGTTACAGAGATACACACACCTATCTCTCTGCTATGCTTTGGGAACGAGTTTCTCACCATTTGAGATTTGGTCCACAAATTACAAAATTAAACATACTTCATATTGCTTGAACTGCTTTTTATCCTGACTGCTTCCCCAAAACGCCCTAAGTGCTATTCCAACAGCCCATTCTAGCAAGAAGAGATGCCAAAAGAAAATCAATTATGCCCAGCTCAAAAAACTAAGGCACAGAGGTTGCATGCAGTATGAAAAGTAAGAGGGAGCTGAGAGGACTCCCTGCTGGACAGACACAAGTATATGACCTTTTCTTTCTTCCTTCACCATTTAGTTAGTGAAAATATAAACTCTAGGAAACTACTAGGCTTTGCTCATAACATATGAAAGCCAAAAAATTAACTCTGAATTGTGCAACACTGCCTGCTAACTGCTGGATTGTTTTATTTTCTTATAATGGTATGCTTTTGTATAAGCTCTCTTTTGTATTTTTATTTCTTATTTCTGAATTAAACACATTAATTGACCTCTAGGATTCATTTTGTATTTCTGCATTTAAATTAAATTATTTCTGAAGACCAGTGGAATCACAGACTGAAAAGATTTTGCTGTAATCATTGTGTTATTCTTTTGGCCTTTTGCTACATCTTGATTTCCTGCTCAGCAGCTTACTTGATAAACAGCCTGCCTGAGATCACATAATCCCTTTTTCTCACTTACTAGGCAGCCTTCTGCCTGAAATCCCTTTCTTTTCCAAAACACATTCACTAGCCACTAAAATTTGAGTTTCTTGTTGGAAACAAGAACATGTTTCATTGGATGAAGAACTTCTCAACAAGTTATTCCTAAACTAATTGACCACCCTCACAGCTGTATCAATAACACACTGATAAAACTTTCTGACGCCCTGCTCCCTCTTACCTGCCAGCATTCTTCACAAAACCCAGGTCAGCAAGGGTTACATCGCAGAGCTCACAGCGGAAACATTCTGGGTGCCAGTTGTTGTTCATTGCCTTGATAACACGCCCAGTAATGAACTCACCTGCAAAAGGAAAGCATGAGATGCATGCAGAAAAGAGTCTTATCAAAATCTACTGTCCTTCATAGTCCTTCCACTTTAATTCCATAATTACTATTACAGTCTAACTTTGAAAAAAATCCACTTATTCCCACAACCAGGATAACCCAAAATCACTGCTGGTATCGTGCTTTGTTCTCACCCAGAGCTCCTGACTCCTTAAAAGAACCCCAACAACCCCAGCCCAAGGCTGGATGTCCCAGCAACACTGTGAGCTTTGCACAGCCCTGCAGTTGTAAAGCCCTGGTGTTGATATTTGCCACTTCTTACCACATTCCCCGCAGCAAGGAGCAAACAGCATCTGGAAGTCATGCTCACAGTACTTCCTACCTTCAAACTGCAAACAAAACAAGAGAAGGAGCCCTCATGAATAACTGAACTACTTTTACATCCTGACAGTGCACATGATTTTCCATTGATACGACCATTTAGTCAAGGTCAGTCACATTTTCCAGTTCTAGCCCCCTACACACCTGTTTTTCAACTCCTAAAGGTTCTTATTAAAGAAATACCCACATATGGCTTCAGCCTCATGGTGAATTTGCACAGCTAAATTAATAGCAATGCTGCTCCAAGATGGTAAAAATCCTGAAGAATACCCCAATCCTTTTATTATAGTTGCCTTTAATTTCATTTTTGCTTTAGTTTAGTTCAAAACTACTATTCCTCCTACACGAGGCTGAAACTCATGTCAAAATAAAATACAGCAAGTTTAAACCAATGTGTTAATCAAAATATGTGCTTCTGCATATTGTGTAAAAAAATCAACCTAGCTTTTAAATGGGTTCACTTATTTCAGTTGCCCAACTGGAACGGTTTAGTACAATATGTCTAAAAATAAATACAAAAAACCACTTTTGTCTAATGAAATATTAAGGCCAGGTTGGACAGTGCTTTGAGCAACCTGGTCCAGTGGAAAGTGGCCCTGCTCATGGCAGAGTTTGGAATGTGATGATTTGGAAGGTCCCTTCCAACCCAAACCATTTTGTGATTCTGTGATGATTAATAAAACACTTTTTATTTTCTTTTTGAAACGTGTCTTACCCAAAGAGCAGCTTTTGCTGTTACTGAAGGAATATGTGGGAAATTAGGTTGGAAGCTCCTCAGAAAAATGGCAACAAATATTTAGGGCTAAGAAATTAAACACACAAGAAAGCTGAGAATTCCTTGCATTTTACCAGAGCTCTTTCTCCTCTCTTCCAACCAGCGTGAGAACTCACCTCATAGAAGAGTCCCTCTGGGAACTGCCGGAAGCACTGGGCACAGACAAAGCAGCTCTCGTGGTAGAGCTCCCCATTGCTGTTCACAATCCTCTCCGCCGGGTCGAACCGCGCCTGGCAGCGCTCGCACACGGCGTTCGCCAGAGCATCAGACATATTACTGCAACAAAGACAAGAAATTTACAAACACAACATTGCAGCTGCTTTAAAGTCCCTTTTACACGGAAAAAAAAAATCAATGAGTCACTGACATCAGTTAGAAATAAGGTTCTGACAACTCATATATGGCAGATGAGGTCAAGTAGCAGATGTACTTATTGCACACTTTTGGCTACTTCACCAAAATTTCACCCCATTACATCAGCCTGCTAATAGCTCATAGCAAATACCCACAGTTTTTCACAAACCAGCAGTTTGGAGAGCAGCAAACCCAATGATACTGACTTCTTGGGCCTTCTGGTCTCAGGATATGCACCTCAGGATGTGGATTTTCTGATGCATAATAAGAACTGACATCCCACTGCACTCTCCCCTTCACTGTCAGCAGTAACAAACCATTTCCCCCTCTACAGGCTCCTGTCCTCCTGACAAATTAGTTCAAAGTGTTACAAAGCTATGGGCAGGGAGAAGTCCCTCTAGCGGCATGGCCAATGCCTCAGCTTCATTTCCTCAAAACATGAGGCTAAATCCCCCACCAAGCCACATCTAAAAATCACATAACATTTCCTTGATCTACCCTAAAATAAGGAATCATGCTAACCTCTTCCACAAAGTTTTCATGCTTGCCAGCATGCCAATGTAAGTTAATGCAGTTTTAAAAAGTATATTACATGTGCAAACCAGGAGGAAAAAGTTATCAGGTACATCTCAGTTTCTTGTTACAGTGTGATCTTTCTTTTAGCCACCAGACTATCCAATAGTATAAGACCTCAATATTATTACACCTTTAGTTACATAAAAATTATTTTATGCCTTCTGGACACCTTTTGAATTCCATGTTTGGAAAGACTGCAATTTTATAGGTAGAAGCATAAAAAACTGTTAGCATGTTAAAAAAAAAATCTCCAAACTACTTGTATAGTACTTTTCCTGAGGTAGGTAATGTATGCATAAAATGAGACAGCTTGCTTTACAAGCCTTTTTTCTGTCTTTTTAGATTCAAAGTTACTCTGAACTGATTTTCCACTGTTAATGTTACTCAACAACCAAACATGCTACTTTCCCCACCTCCTCATGGAGAACAGTAATTCAAGAAGCTTTCAAGGGAGCAGACACATCCAAAGCCAGGCCAGTGTCTGTGCTCCAGGACTCTGTGCCCTGAGCACAACTGGAATGAACAGGGAGCAGCCTCACACTCCTGAGGCAGCACAGCCAGCCCTGACTCCGGCTGGCTGAGCTGAGCCAAGTGTCTCTCCTCTGCAGAGGGGACATCTAGGGCACATCCTAGGCTGTGACCTAGAGCCACCCCTCAGTAAAACCAGACTTTGTTTCCACACTGCAATTCCAAGGGAAGCAAAAACCAAGACAGACCACAATAGTTTCAAGAATGGAGTACCAATTTAGCAAAAATTTGTTGCAACTTGTTTCCTTCTTGCAGTACAAAGGATACATTTAAAAAAACAGACATGGACTGGAATTAGGGACAAGAGGAAATCCTGTAATTTCATAAACTAGAGATCATAGGTTAAAGAAATACTTTTTATCCTGACAGTACCAAGGGAATAGGTCAGCACAAAAACATCAGTGTTTGCAGCAAAGCCAACACCTAATCAGCTTGGTTTTCAGTCACCACTCTTCCAGCTACACTGCACAAATCTGTACCAGGACTTGAAAATATAATCTTCCCTTCAAGTACTTTTCCCTGTTGAAAAATTCAGTTCCTAAATTCCAAGACTTGAGCTAGCCAACAGCCAAGATTAATAAAGACTGATGTCATCATAGCGAAAAACCTCCTCTAGGAAAAAAAACAGGCAAACCAACACATTAACACTACCAACAAAGCACCATCTTGTGTTTTTTGGGTTTTTTCCTTTATAAATGTCAAGTCAACATTTTAAAAACCACTAATTTTCTTTCTTTTTTTCTTTCTCCAAAGTGAAGCACCAGTGCCAGCATCAACATGCAGGGTGAACGCTGCTAGAGCAGCCACCTCCACAATGGCATTTCACAACTCAAGCCTGCAACCTGCACAGCCACGTTCCTGCATGAAATGCACTGCAGCTGTGACTCTGCACACCAGGCACTGAAATGCACTGCAGCTGTGACCCTGCACACCAGGCACTGAAATGCACTGCAGCTGTAACTCTGCACACCAGGCACTGAAATGCACTGCAGCTGTAACTCTGCACACCAGGCACTGAAATGCACTGCAGCTGTAACTCTGCACACCAGGCACCCCAGGAGGGATTCCCACTCAAGTCCCACCGCTGTCTTGGTAAGAAAGATAATGATGACACAGGGCCTGCCCTGATGTTGATGCTGCTGCTCACAAGATTTCCTCAAAGGCATAAGAAAGATGATCATGATACAGCCTGAGCTGTCCATGCAGGAGAGCTAATAAGTGTGACTCCTTATGCAGATGAAAGTATTAGTTTCTCTAATATATAAAAGAAAATATAAATGAAAGAACCAGTACAAAAAATAGCTCAGTTCTCTGCCTCAGCTACTGAAAACTCAACTGAAAGTTTTGGGAAGAGCCAGACTACAGGAGTCAAGTGAACCACATCAGCTCCTGACCAATATATCTCCTGTAATGCAAACCAGCAGCTGTGGCTCTTTGTTAATCCACACCAAGGGTTTTGCATCCTTGCTCTTTTTCCATTTTTAACTCTGCATCCATTTTCACTTAAGACATCTTATTGTCTTGCACTCAAGCTACAATTTGCCACTTCAGCATTGCCCTAAAGATATGACTTTGCATTTATGCAAAGGTTTTACTTTAACATTTGCCAATTTCTTAATTTCCTCTGGGTACACACCCCTGCATGCCCTCTTGTTTATACAAAACCAAGCATTTTTTCAACTAGCTCAAGGTTAAAATTAACCAAAGCTGGAAGGAAGAGGGAGCATCTTGCTAATCCACAGCAATTTTATGGTTCAGTTTACTACACTGCTGCAAAAGCACTTCTGCTGGCAGCATAGGGAAAGGCAGAGTAACAAGACAATCATCCTTTTGAAAAGTTTGACTTGCTGTACCATTCATCAGATATTTATACCCAAATCTTGCTCACAAAGGACAGTCCCCAATATAAAGTGCTTCTTCTATTCTGTTTGCTCATTATTTTTTGCTATTCAGTAAAATAAAGAATCTTCCTCTGTTTTAACAATAAGCTGGTGACGCAAAGACAGGAAAGGCTGTTAAAACACGATGAGATCAGCATCCTGAAGTTATCCTGTCCTGCACAAACCTAAAAAATACCAGCATTGAAACAATGCTTTCCCCAATCTTTCATCATTATGTGCTGCATCTTTAACAGATTATCTTTGAGAAAGTACCTGATTTACAGAAATTACGTTTTTACCATTATAACTAGGTTTCCCATGCTTTGACTTCTCAGAAGTATTTACTCTAAAGTACCAGCATAGGTCTCGAATAGAAAAAACTAACCAACCAACCAAAAAAAAAAAAAAGAGAAACAAAAATTCCTCTTTAAAAGAAGTGGACAGTATCTAGGAGATGCATTCTGTGCCACAGGTACAAACACTACTGGAATACTTAAAAGCCTTTTACCACCTTCTATCATTGAAGTCAGTATTACCTCTGTTTGAAAACATTTGTTCACAGGGATACACCACTGGTGACAGATTAAGGAAAAAGAAGCAAATATAATAAATAATTCCACTGCTAAGAGATTAGAAGAGGAGCTCCAGCCTTCACCATCACACTTGCAGATTTCATTACCTTCAACATGGCTACAAGACAAAATGAACCAGACAACTGGACAATCAGGAGAACAGATGAACACACTCAGATTTTGTCTCAGAAGGAACTGCAGGAGTGAGGAGTGCTTCTGTCAGAAAAGCCCAGTCAAAAAGTTTTCTTAAATTGGTTTCAAAAGCTTTTTGGTTTTAGTGTCTCATAGAGTTCTTCTTCATCACAATGCTGAGTGAAGAATTGCTTCAACAGTGACCCAAACCCTTGCAGATATTACAAAAAGAAAGCAAGACAATACTTTGAGATACGAGAACCCAGGGCATTATCCAAACCTCAGCAGAGAGCAAAACCTATGCTGGGGAACCCTAAAAATGTGTTTTCTGCTCATTCTGGTCTACCAGTAGGAGTAAGTGCATACAGAAAATATCAGAATATGATTACATTTCTAGCACGTATGCACAGATAGATACAATAAACTGGAAGAGTTACCGCCACTTGTTTGTGTCACAGACATCAGTAGCCAAGACAAAAATGAGAGCACTCCAGGAGAGGGGCTGGTTCCCATTCCCATAGCACAGCTGAGAACCAGTGACTTAAAGCCCTCAATGTTGACAAAGATAGAAATGAAATCTGCTGGGACAATACCAGACTTTATGATTAATTTCACAGATGATGACTAATGCAAAGACAAAAGAAAGAGGAAGGGTGTCAGTTCATGAACTAGTGCTGAAAAACAGCCCCCAACTACCCTTATCACTCCAAAATCTCTTCGCTGCAATTCACTTATCTGGAGAACTTTCCCAAACTGAATTAACTTCTTTAGTATGGTTATTATTAAACTTGTCATAAAACGTTGGAAAAAAATATTTCCCATTTGTTTAATGCATGATTTGTTGTGCATTTGGTAAACTATGTGCATAGCTTAACATTTTCAGCATTTCTCCTTATGCTTGCATGGAAGTTTCAGTTCATGCTAAATATTTTTTCACTGACTAAATAAGAAATAAATAGTGTTTCTCTCAGTATATCTTCCTTGATCATATAGCCTCCAAACTCTCAGTGAAATAAACATTTTTCTCTCTTATTTACAACACAGAGATAACCAAAACTAAGAAAAACGTACAAATGCAGCTTATGGTCAGAGTATAGAAAGAAACCAATCTCTCCTTGGGCCTACCAGCAACAGCAATTTGCAATTGAGTAGAAACTGGAGGGGTTAAAAAAAAAAAATTGCACATATTGCAGCTGAGGCCAGAGTACAAGGTCCATAGGGATGACCTGCAGGAAGCTGCAATCAGGCAGACTTTTGAGACCAGCAGCAAAAGTCTCTTGGTATTCACACAGAAAAAAGTCCTATGCCACGGACACTTGGGAGTCCCTCTCAACACCAAGACATAACTGTTGCCAGTAAATCATGACCAATTACTTATACAGACATCCAGTTAGCAGTGTTCACTCAGCCCAGGCAAATATCAACAACATAAAGAAATGTACAGGTTTTAAATAAATTATTCCTCTTATACAGGAAAACCATCCTTTTATTATCAAGCATGTACCACTTCATCCAGAATGTCTATTTGAGAAATAACTCCTTACACACATTAAATCTTTCTCCACTTCCACTATCTCAAAGGAGCTTAAATGTGATGTTTGTTTACAGCACTGACAACACTGATCATTCCCCACATGTATCCATCAATTATCACCAACTAGCAGCAGCACTACTGTTGGATTACTCTCCTTTGCCTGAAGAAAGGACATAAACCATCAAGGCCTATCAGGAAGCAGAAGCAAAAATTATCACTAGCTCAAAATCCATGGATAAAATAAAATAATTCAGGAGAGAAACATCTCAAAGGGACTGAAATTGTCAGCACTGTGACCTGCTCAACAAAACCAAAATATATTGGCTCTATGCTTACTTTGCTTCAAGAACTATGATGTGAAAAACATACTCAGTTTACTTGTACATCTGCTTTTTCAGAGCTTTTCCTTCCTCTCACAGGCCTCTTCCATGCTTCTCACTCTTCCTGAACAGCATTATCTCAACTCAATGGCATCACCATTTCCTTCACCACCTTATTAGCTCCCCTCCTCATTAAATTCTCATACATTCACGCCCACAGCTTCTTGTAGCAAAAATAAAAAATTTACCAACTAACTAAGAGTTATTGGCTAAAAGGAAAAGAGCAAGAAAAGGAGGGTTTTAGTGAGGGATGCACATTCATTGCTGTCAATGCTGCTCACCTGCTTCTCACAGCTGTGCCCACTGGGGATGAGGCTGGGCCATTACCACAAACTGCATACCTACAATTTACCTCCTGCACAAAATTAACTAATGAAAATTCCGGAGTAAAATTTTAATGTGAAGCCTGGAAAAAGTAATGATCATATCAAGCAATGGAATTGCCTAGACAGATTTAAGAAGCTCTGGTTTACGTGTTCTCATGAAGCAGCTACAGTTGAAAGCTTCAATTTCTGAAGCTGGATTGGAGTTATTTACAAAACCTAAAATCAATGAGCTTGCTATTAACAGAACAGGTAAAGAACTGACTACCGAACCCTAAAACCCAAGAAATTATAGAATTTTATCAACATTTTGAAAAATTTCGCCCTTATTTTACTCCCACAGTGCCCAAATGCTTCACCATTAACATCACTAGCCCTTGCCATGGTTTGACACTGGCCAAATGCCAGGCACCCAAATAGCTGACCACTCACCCTCCCCGGCCACAGCTGGGCAGACAACAAGAAAAAAAAAAATTAAGCAAAGGGTTCATGAGTTAAGGACTGGGAGAAAACACTCCAAGGGCCAAACAGGCTCAACTCAGAGGCACAAAGTGAATTTCTTACTAAAAAAGTGAAAGGCAGATGAGAAGCAAAATAAGTTCTTAAAACACCTTTTTTTCCCCCAGCCACTCCCTCCTTCCCACTGAGAGTGCAGGGAGACAGGGAACGGGGGTTTTGGTCAGTTCATCACCCATGGTTTCTCTCACTGTTCAGTGATAGGAGTCATTCCCCTGCTATGCCATGGGGTCTTCTATGTGAACTTCTCCAAAGTGGTTCCAATCTCACAAGCAGCAGTCCTCCCAGAACTGTTGCAGCATGTATCACTCTTCCACGGGGTGCTGTCCTCTTCCAGCTTGGAAGTAGGGGACCCCTCTCTCCCCCAGGTCTCCCACTGGATCACAGCCTCCTCCAGGCATCCACCACTCCAGCGTGGGCACCTCTCCCATGGGCTGTGGGTGGATCTCTGCATCCCACATGGATCCCCAGGGGCTGTGGGTGGATCTCTGCATCCCACATGGATCCCCAGGGGCTGTGGGTGGATCTCTGTATCCCCCGCGGATCCCCATGGGCTGCAGGGGCACAGCTGCTTCACCAAGGTCCTCACCACAGCCTGCAGGAGAATCTCAGCTCCAACATCTGGAGCCCCTTCTCCCTCTCCTTCTCCACTGGCCTTGGTGTCCATGTTGTTTACCTCATGTGTTCTCACCTCCTTCTCTTCTCTGGCTAGAAAAATCTGTGCCCCGCTCTGTTTTGATTTTCTTCTTCAGTATGTTATCACAGAGGCATTACCAATAGCTCTAACTGGCCCAGCCTTGGCCACGTCCATCTTCAGAGCCATCAGGGACTGGCTCTGCCAGACATGGTGGAAGCTTCTACCAGCTTTTCACAGAAGCCACCTCTGCAGCCCCCGCCCCGCTACCAAAAACCAGGCCATGCAAAACCAGCACAAGCACTAATGCTGATTCTCAACAGTCTAGCACGGAGCTTGAAATGGGAAAGGTTCTCCATTGTTGCTTTCCTGTTATTGTTAAAAACTGAAAGCTTTCTCATCAGCAAAGTCCTTTCCTTAATCTACTTGAAAATGAAAACAAACCGACCTCATCCCCCTCTGGCTCTGTGCCAACAATTCTCACTTTAAATAAAACAGCCCCACCACCAGAACTGAAAATCTATCAAATCCTAGAAAATGCTCTAACAACGCCATTCCCTTCATCTTGCAGACATACCCACGAGTCCCAGCTGCCGTGTCTGTCCTGCTGCTCAGCAGTGACCCTGTGGCACTCAGCCGATCCTGCCGGCGCTGGTAAAGCTTGGAGGCTGCCAGCCCCCGGAGCCTCAGGCCGGCCATGGCACCCAGGGCCCCTCTGCAGGGGAATGCAGGGACACAACTGGAGCAACACCGGCAGCACGGACTCAGTGAGTCACCTTCCTTTGGGCTGTTGCGTTTACACTTTAGAAGAGCTGAAGCAGGATGCATAGACAAGCACTGCTTGTCTGCCATATTCTTAAAGATCTGACAGCCTCTTTCCTGTATTCCACTAGGAATTATCTACCTAATGCAGCACACTAGGGGCTACATCAACACCTCACTCTTTCCTAGCCTTGCAGAACCCATCTGTATAAACGTCACAACTGAGGTAAAAAAACCAAATCCTGAGTCTTCACATAATTAAGACACTTAAATCAAGAAAACTTTCTGATCAAAGCCCAGAGAAATGGAGAAAGGCAAAGCAGATTACTAGAGCTCTTGATAGCCAACACTACAGTTTACTGCAGATCAGTATCTGACCCTGGCATCTCCAAGTGCTTCCCTGCAGGCTGCTGCACTACACCATGTCCTAAGATACTGTAAACAACAGAGCTGTTCCTTCCACTTGGACAAAGCATATTCCAAGAAACAAGGTTGCAAAGACTTCTGCTCTCCGGACTCATTGCAGCCGGCAGCAGTCGCACACAGCAGAGGGTCAGGAAGCAGGGAGGAAGAACATACTTGGCATTCCAGGCTCCAGAGCTCTCAGCCTTCAAGCATTACCATGAAAAATATCGTAAGAGTCATTATTAACAAATTACTTTTTAGTAAATTGTAAGAAAACAAAAGGGGAGGGGATGGGAGGGGATTTTTATAGCATGAGCATGAAATATAGCTTGGCAAGCTACAGAGGAAAAAAATGAGAGGACTGATGACCTCATGAGTTCTACATGAATATTAACGAGCAGGAATCTCTTCTGACACTTAAAAGAAAAACAGAAGGGTTTACTGGGGCCCAGTAGAACAGGCACGAATAAAGAGCAAATTACTTTTAAAATCACAAATCAGCAGCCTTAAAATCTACAATGTACTCCCCATTTCCTTGAGAGTTTCAGCTCCTGGCCTGACAGCAATCTGCCACTACCATTTCTTTCAGACTGTAGTGTAGTTTATTCATTTCTATTTTAGAATACAAATGGAATAAAGAAAAATGTCCTTCATACTGGGTGTCTCTGCTAACCTTTGAAATTTTACAGCAATAAACAATTTTTTAAATGTAAGATTAAATCACCTTTTTACTTCTACCAAAAAGCAAAATATTAAATCACCACAACAATAATCTCCCTTATCCTTAAGCAATCTGACAAAAACCCTCCTTCTCTCTCAAACACTTAAGATTTTACATGACTCATATGACATTATTCTATTGGTTTTCAAATAATCACTCTTCCATGGAAACTATGACTGTCTTCTTCAAAAGAGAAGATGAGGGAATTAAAGAAAAAAACCCAACAAAATCTCAACAGCAAACATCCTGTCTTCCCATTCCTCACACAAGCTCACTCACTCTTCTCTTGCCACCTTACACATAGAGTGAAAATGCATGGGTTTTTTTTTTCTTTCCCTCCTGATAGATTGCTTTTAAGAGGCATTTGGTTGATGCCATACTCTTACAGGTGGTTACTTTCTGGGCCAAAGCAGAGAAGAAAGCAGCCAGACTTCTTTCAGGCATTTTCAGGTTCTTCCTCAGAGAAACATCTCTAAGGGCCCAGAACAGACTAAGGACCTTCCTATCTAGAGAGCAACAGAGAGCAAATTTAGATCAAAAGATTAAGATTAAAACCACATTTTCAATCCAGAATAGCAGAAAGGGCTGCTCCTAACTCAGAGAGACAAAACATCTCTTATTTAATGCAGGTACCATCTACTCAGCACCAAGAACCTTTTGTAATATTGTCCTTTATACTCCCTCCTTTCAAACCATTTTACTTACAACTGCTTCATGTAAAGCAGCAGCAGCTCTCTACTGAATTAAAAAAGTATCTAACCAGCTAGCCTAATTGAAAGTAATATACTGTTATTTCTTACCTTCACTGGATTAGGAACAATCAATAAGCATATCCGTAAATGCAGCTGCTCTTCTTTTGTTGACTACAGGAAGTACATAGGCGTATCCAGATCCCAATTTGACTAAGTATAGTGATAACAAAAATTTCTTATGAAGATAATTATGCTCTGAAACATGCACTTGGGAAATATTTTTTCTTGGGCTTTGTATTAGATGAATTTCTAAAGGCAACACAAAACAGCACAGTCATATTTCACCGCTGAGTTTTCTAATCAACATCACAGCAGCAAAGACGTAAAGGAAACTCTTTTCCATTCTTGTTTAGTTTCTACTTTGGGCATTTGACAATGTTTTGCTCGCTGGTCATTCACAGATCCTCTTTCTTAGGAATAAGCCCAACACGAAGACAAAGAAAAACAAAACAACAAAACCCAGCTAACCAAACAAAATTGATCAACCTCACTCCAAACTCCAACCATCCTCAAAAAGGCAAAAGTGAAAATGAACAGATGGACTAAATACATCAAATAGAATTCTAGAAGCAGTCTTCCCTTATTTATTGGTAAGGAAGTATCATAGTTAACTTCTAAATGTTCCAAAAATCACACCAACTGTATTTATCAACACTGAAAATCACAGAAAGACTGCTTAGAAACATACTGTTCTTACATCTAATACACTATTTCTTATACAGAATTAGTTTTTAAGTGTAGTTAAAACAACATGTATTTATGTAACCTCATAAAACTAGAGAGTGTGGCCAGCAGGTCAGGGAGGTGGCTCTCCTCCTCTATTTCCCCAATAGCCCAGCCCAGACCTGGCAGTCACAAATACTATTTCTAAAATCCAATTATCTAGTTATCAGTTTTCTCTAGAAAAGCACAGTCCTGACACTGTAAAAATATAAGCAGTGATATGTTTAAGATTTGCATTTCATTTGCTAGATATGCATAATTATAGTAATTTTTTACTATGAGTACACAAAAAGAAAGGTGTGCACATCTTTTTTCTGGACTTATATTCTTCCCTAATGCTAAAAATCAATACATCAAATCACTGCAGTTTTTTAAATTCAGGAGATGCCTCTCCAGCCAAATGAAACAGAACACAATGAAAATGGAGTTATTTTTCATGTATTTTAATAATAATAATGCATCTGTAATCAGAGTATCTAAAAGAGAGCCCTTTCATATTTCTACTTTTTAAGAAAGGTGAAGTGAAAAAGAATAATGTTTCAGCACTCCATGTTTTCCAGCCTTCTTCACTTTAGAACATTGTAAAACAATACAATCATTCCCTGTGTCAACACCAAAGGGACATCTATGTCCCATTCCTGGCTCAGGAAGGCTCCCACTGATGGATATTGTGGGGATGCTCCAGCTGTGAAGCAGTTCCTCTCCTCCCAGAACCCTGAAAATCCCATGTCCCAAAAGCTGGAGAACATCTGACTACATAATGTCAGCAGACTTGAAGAACTCCAGACAACAAACAGGGAACGACGCCTGGGTACCACTCAGCAGTGTGACCTGTAGCTGCATCTAAGGAAGAACATTCTCCATGCTGGATTCTTTGCAATGCCATAGGAGTCTGTCCCAGCCTGAAAAACAGCACTGAACACGGTGCTTGTCAATGGCATCGGCCAGGCAAGGTGCTGAGCAGTGCACCGTTACACAGACACTGCAAAGCTTTGCTGGGAAACCACGACGCTAAATGGATGATACCATTAACAAGGAAACAGCCAGCTGAGTTACAGCTGTGACAAACAACTTCAGTAAATTGTCCTGTCCTGGGAATGGCAGCAGACAGAACTTTAGAAATAAATGTTCACAGCTGACAAACTTCCCAGGACAAACAGTTCTGAAAACATTAAATAACACCCGCATTCACTTTTCACAAGCTAATGCCAAGGCCTGCTCATTTTAACAGCCCTCTGAAGTAAACCCAAGGAAAAGGGAACAGAAGTCCTGCATCACTTTGAACTGCACACTTTGCAATGTCTCAGCTACCCTGCAGTCGTCCACCTAGGCTCACGCCTCACATCAGAGCTTCCAATGAATAGTGTTACACTTTAACAGGCAAGTTTCAGAGGAAGCATGGAGAAAAGACAAAGATTACTGTCCAGGGGCACTTCCCACTGTCCCCATGAGTGCCTTCACCCGAGGTAAGCCTGTCATTCTAAACAGTACCATGCCACAGTTCCGAAAAAATAAAATCAGCTGGGTTCATACAGCCACAGTTCTTTCCAAGTCCTCCCCATCCTTATTCCATTTAAGAGCTGGATAGGTACCCATGACCTGTGAACATTTAAGGCTCCTGAGTCTTCCTCTAGCTGTAAGAAAATTAATGTAAACTTGTAAATACACACCTGTTTCACACGTCAGAAAAATAAAAAAGAGACCATTAAAGACATGAGGCAAAACCCAGAAGAGTTTTGAGCATGTATAATCACGCAAGAGCATAAATTCATCATCACAGAAACCAAAAATAATACATTCCCAAATAACAGATGAGCACACACACTTTTTCAGCAGGTTCTCACACCCAACAACCCATTAATCAGGATCCACTCTGAATGACCAGAAAAAGCTGCAAAATACAAACATCAAGACTTGACACAAAAGGAAAGTGAATATTTATACACAAAGTGCTCTGAATCCATCTCAGTATTCCTAATCACAAAGAAGAATCCTTCAGAACTACAGTAACATAGCAGGACTCACAATAATGAGTGTCCTAAAAAGGGCACCTAGCTAACTGTAGTATTACGTCTTCATGCTTCTCATCTCCAAAACATTTCACAAAAGCAAGCCTATTTTCACAAACTGGGTGTTTTCACGTCTGGGTTTTATTTTACAGATGGGACAAAAAAGTAACATTACAGCAATTGTGCAAACCCTCACAAAATGCCAAAAAATGCCTTCTCCGCTCCTCTTCTCATTTACAACTGTCAATTAAGTCGCTTCGCAGCGTTCTCCACTGTCAGACAGCAGGAGAGGAGAATCAAGCTCCAGATTTAAACAGCTCCCGGAACATGTTAACTCCAAGGCCAGCTCGAAGAAGAGGACAGTGACTCTGTGGGCAGAGGGGCTGCGTGCAGATCAGTGAGAAGGGCCCCGACGGGCAGCGGTGCGGGCACACCGGGGGCAGGCTGCCAGCCTGGGTCACGCCGTGCGGCCAGAGAGCCCGGCCGCCGAGCAAGCACAGCTCACATCTACAGCCGCCCGCCCAGCTCTGCCTCTGCTCTGCCCTCCGCTGTGTCCCCGGGCAGGGCTCAGGCACAGCGCAGCGGCTCCGCGCTGCCCCGCTCCGCCCAGGCCTCACAGCAGCAAAGCCTTCTCTCCCCCGACCATTCCCGCAGGCCCCCACGGCGTTACCCGGCGCCAGAAGGAGCTGTTCCCGACACGTCACGGCCGGCCCAGGGCGGTGAAGGCGGGCACGGCCCAGACCCCCGCCCGACTCCCGTGTGCCCGGCCTCACCTGCCCGTCATGGCGGCGAACCCCGCGCTGTGGCCGAGGGGCTGCGGGGCGGGACACGCGGCTCGG
>VYZP01045171.1:5313-47139 GCA_013400635.1 Hypocryptadius cinnamomeus
CAATTAGTTCCTGTTTGCAAAGAATCTGGGTCTGTGTTGCTCTAGGGCGCTCAGCCCAACAATTTTTAATGTTTTTTTTATAAACTGGACTGCACCTCATTAGAGATGCCCAGCTGTATTTTTCTCTCTTTCACAGCCATACACATCGCTTTTCATCCTGTCCTTTTCATCACCTACTGCTTCTTTAGCAAGTAAAACAAGTGAAAATAAAGCACAAAGAAATCTCATATGCATTTATCAGTTTTCTCCTGCTGTTTAGCAGCTGGAAACACAGAATTACAGCAGCACCTTGAGACACAATGCTGTGGCCATCACCCTTGCAGATATTCTGCAGCCATCAGTGGAGTGTGGACCACAGATCCAGGAGCTCTGTTACAAGGTACCCAGGGATCTGGTACACACAATCTATTATTTTATTGAAGAAGTGACTTTGTGGCAAAGAGTGACTTTGCCTCCCTCTGAGCTGGAGAATAAGCTACCTCTAGCATACAAATTTTATGGCTGTGTCATTGCAAGCAGCGAATTTAAAGTGAATCACACACTACCATCCTACAGATTCTAGATTAAATTGGTGCTACTGTGTCAGCTAATCCTCATTTATGCAGACATGTTTCTTGCAGGTTATGGGCAAAACCTGGAAGAGCCCTATAGATTGTTGTGGCTCTGAATGATGTAGACACTAAGAGCTATAGGACTGGCCTCATAACCACTCTATATGGAGTGTAGCTGAGCTTTACTTTTAAAACCACAGGTATCTCAGGTTTTTCTCCTATCGGGCTGGCTAATAGAGATGCTAATAGGGTGGAAGTGCACTTCTGGCTCCCCTCAGAAGAGGCAGCAGGAGTTAAAGCTACAGTCCACTAGGTCAGCCATTCCCTAGGAGTGAACCTTTGCAGAAATGCTCGAGGGAAATGAAAAAAGTAGGATCAGTATGGCAGAGCCAAGGCACCAGCCTGTGTAGAAAAAAACCTGGCAAAAGACACTTCTGTTTTTCTACTGTTGCATTCTGAAATGATAAAATGAGATTATAGTCAATATACAATATAGATTGTGGATAATATTTATCTCCGTTTTTCTTTTAATAGCAAAATTCTCACTACTTGACTTGAATTTCAGGAGCTTCAGTAAAAGACTTGCTCTCAAATGTTAACAACTGAACCAATATGAACTGGTGTCCTTGAATGCAGAGGTGTGGCCTCTAAAAACAAGATATGCATAACAGTACCCTTCTGTTCTAAAGCTTAGCAACTTGGGATTTAAATTAATGCTCTTCAGAAGATTTCCCATTTTAATTGGCAAGAAGGGAGATCCATGTTAGAAAGTAGATTTTGTACTCAAAGCTGTCCAGTGTAGATGCAATTATATTTGTATTAAAGTGCATTTGTTAAGGGTCAGTAGGAATTAATTCTTTTCTCAATTTTTATGTATTTCTGCAGTCATGTATATCTATCTATGTATGTGTATGTGTGTGTGTATGTATATACATACATATATATATATATATATATACACATCCTTTGGATGTTTGTGCATATATGTCTATACATATAAAAGATACATTGCTATATAAAACTCCTTTTATATTTTACTGTATTGTGGGAAGTATTTCTACACCAAATTTAACTCCTGTCCAAATAAAATAAGTTGATTAATTTTAGTATTGAGCTTATTTTTTTTTCACTTACTACATTTACAAATCAAATGTGGCATACTGAAGATATTTAACATCCATATAATCAAAAAGGAGCCACTGTTTCATTTGAGGCCAATATAAAATGAGCTAACTTTACTGTCTAGCTGATTGACCTTTACACAGCACAAGCAGCAATTCTACTGGCTGGTGCTCTTAATAAGTCTTCCAGTAAGAGCTAATCAAAACCCAAATTTAAGTCTCTTTCCTGCTGTATTATCACCATGATGCCTGAAATAAAATCTCACACTCAATGCTGGCTTTTTAAAATACTTTTCTTGTGTCACACTGACACTGTGAGGGGGGCAGAGCAGATGGAACAGAGGGAGGCCTGGAGAGCGTAGGCTGGTCAGACAAAGCACAGAGGAGAGTGCAGGTGCACCAGCCTACTGCCAGGTGAGGCACACTGTGCTTGCCTCTGCAGCTGCCTCCAAAAATGATTCCTTTGGCCTTCTGGGATGCACTGAATGTACTGGAGTTAGTATCATTTATAACAGATGTGTAACAAATACAGCTCAGATGATGGTTTGTGCTTGGTGGTACCCACCTGAAGAGATCATCTCACAACACCTGTGGAGATGCTGCCATATTGGACAGGGTCTCTTTTTGTTAGCAATAAACCAGAAAAGGGTGTTTCAGTCAATGTGAGCTTGCTAGACAGCTTTATTCAAATTTCTTTGGTATCCAGCTTCATGGTACCAATGTTTGGTAAGGTGGTGACTTTTAGAGCAGTTCCCCTTGGTTATGGAGAGTTCCACCACATTGTGCTTATACACATCAGGGAAATCCTGATGTTCCCATTCTTCAATGAAGGGCAGGAATCGAGTCTGAGATGCTCACAGTGAGTGCCTTGAGGACAATGAAACCCATTTTTTTCCCTTGGGATGTCAATCTCACCTATAAAGTTTCCTAATATACTTCAGTATGGATGCTGCTCCCTTAATTTCTATGGAATTAAGCAAAAAAAAAAAAAAAAAGGGCATTTTTATGCATGATGCCAAAGCATTGCCTTTTATTTCAATGCCCTGTTCAAAAGACCTCAACTACTCAACTGTAATAGAAATATGTTCAGTTTTTCAGTTTAGCAGGAATCTCTTAAAAATCTATTTCATTTGGAGCAAAATGTTCTCCTTTCTCACTGTCTTCCTCTTTTTGGCAGTGCTTTATTTAGGAGTTCAGACAAACAAAAATTCAGTTATTCACTCAGCTCTGTTGAATAGCAGGACACCTCTTCTACCAAGCAGCACAGCTCTCTGTCAGTCCTTTGGCTGGTTATCTAAGGTAAGTGTCACTGTATTACCAGTACTTCATATTTTGTGCTGGCATTGCTTATTTTATTCCAAAGGACTTTCTTTTGCAAAGTAAATGACCAAATTTAGCTATACTAAAAATTTTATATTAAAAAATTTTAGTTATCCTAAAAATCAGTGCTCAGGCTGGCTCTGAGATGGAGTCTGGTGTGTACATGTGTCTGTGTGTGTGTGTGAGGAGCTAACACCTGTTTTACCCTACCTATCTGGGATTGGGTTTGGTGGTGATGATTCCCCCTTAGCCACACCACTTTTTCAGGCAGCTTATGGATTTGGGAGGACTTTAGTTGCATCTTTCCTGCCTCTGTTATTAACAGTGGAACAATGTAAAATAGCTGCTTTCATGCTCTCTTTCTATGCAGGGAGGTGATCCAGCCTTGCTTACGAAGGAGTGCATTTGCAGGGGACTGGGCCATTTCTTTCCCTGCTTAAGAGAGGTTCACTTATTTATTGTGTTTTTTATAATGTGTTCCTGGCTTCTACCTTCCTCTCTAAAAATGCCTCCAAAACACTGTGCTAAAACCTTGCACATCATACATCTTAGCAAGCCACAATCACATCTGGTTTAGAGCCATGGCTGGCATCAGCTATTCTTCTTACTGACTTTACAAGCTAAATATTCAGCAGGGATTAAGACACTGTGAAGGGGGAACCAGCAACTCTCTAGAACCTGGAAATTTCTAGGCACCCTTCTGACACAGGTGCATTAAGGTTTGGGGCACAGTAGTATCTTGGCTGCTTTACGCTGCAAAGCTCTGACAGTAGTCATTGCATCTCCTTGAAGTGTAAGGTAGGGGACATCTAAGGACACAACTTTATGACAACTGATTTCATCTTCTCTTGGTAATAAGAAGTACACGCTAGAATTAGAGAACAATATTCTTATTTTTCAGGAGAGTAATGTCTCATCCAATGGTATTAGAATTTATACGTCCATTGTAAAGTAAAACAATGCTGTGGATGATATTCCCTGACTTGTTTACAGGAGTAAGCCTTTCATCAATGTGTAATTATAAAACATTAATTTTGATTGTTAAAGTGCATTTTGCTGGAATGGATAAGAAAAAAATGATAATCTTTCACAATTACTTAGCAGTCAGTTTTTTGGGGAAGGAGCCTGAGCCACAATCTTCATCCATACCCAAGCTTTCCAAGCAGATCTTGTTCAGTGACTTTGATTCAGTCGAGGGAACAGATTCTAAGTTCAGACTTCAGTTTCCCTAACAGTCAAGAGAAGGAGAAATGAGTCAGGTTTTGAATCCAGCTCACTTCTACTATTAATCTGCAGAAGACAAATGTTAACAAAGTGGAAATTTTGCATGCATCTTCTCTGGCAGTGAAGCTAAGTTTGAAGGTTATCATTTGGAGGCTATCAGAGGTTATGATGGACAGCAGATCAATCTTGCCTTGGCCTGCTAATGAAGCTTTTGTGGAGCCATACTGGAATTCAGATTGTCTCTATGATCTAGGTTAATACTATGAAAAAAACCCAAGGGAGAGAGTTACTTGCTATTATAGTTGTCCCAAGTTTTTACGTGGCTGGTCAAGCCACTTTTGCACAGTAAGAGCTCACAGAGAACCACTTGCCATTTCCAGCTGTTTTTTGTGCTGTAACAAAAAAAACTACCTTGGATTATATGCCCTCTCAGTATCTTCAGTCACAGGAGGTTAAGATCCTATCAGAAGTCTGTTTGCAGTAGACAAATTTTTGGTCTCCTTCATGCAAAATAAAATCCATGTAGGAGCAAAACTAACTGGATTCTCTAAGGATAAATTAACAGGATGATATTTCTCTTTTGTTTATCTACAGTTTTGATTAGCCTCTTCTGAAAACAAGACAACAGTTTGATACTTCCTGCCTGAGAACTTCAGTGCTAGAGATTGTCTTTGTCTATTCCACAGGTTGCATCAGATAAAAATCTCGTGAAAAGTGTCATACTGACAGTGAGACCAACAGAAGTAATTCTGGCAGTGCCTTTAGTTACACTTGACTTTCTCTAAGCCTGTTATGAATTGTGACAGCTGGAGAAGAGTAATAAAATAAAAATAAAATAAGGAACAACAACAAATTAGTAACTCAGAGAATTAAAGCTTCTCAGTTCTGATTTCATTGGGAAATCAGACCTGCTAGCAGGGTCTTATTTTTATCAGCATATTAACTTATCTTTTGCTTTTTCTACTGAATAAAGACCACAAAAATACTATTTATATATTCTCGGTGTGAATGTTTGATTATTGGTATTTATTTTAACTTGCCTTACATAAGATATTTTACCGAAGATACATAAGATCATAATGATCTCTCTCTTTCCTGTGGTACTGGCTACTGTGGCAGCAATCTTAGACATATTTATGACTGAAAATAACTGAGTGCAGTGGACTTAAATGAAAACTCCTCATGAGCACACAATTTGCAGCATTGGATGTGATGGAAAAGGTTTTCAAAAGCACTTCTGAAAGTCTGACTTTTCCCATACTGAACCCATTACCCTTCTGCCCATCCAGCCCTCCCAAATCCTCCCTTTCTGTGTTGTCTCTATTCCTTTGGTTGTGATCCCGAGGCTGCTGTAGGAGGAACAGAGACAGAATAAGCACGTAACTGTAATCCTATACTAGCGTGCTGCACGAGATATGCCTGTAGCAGCATGGCACATCGGCTCTTCAGCAGTGTGCCCTGGACAGAGCCTCCCAGCTATTTCCCCTGCAAACTACCCTGCATGGATGTGGCTGTGGCCCTGAGAGCCGAAGGTCGCCGTGGAATGTGTTTGAGAGGCGTGCGGTTGCGCTCTGTTTGACGTTATGACAAATCCCAGCTGCGCAGCCGGCTGGGGGCTTGCCGAAGGTAGAGGCATTCCTCCTCCCTGGCTTTGCACGGCTGCTGGGGAGGGCTGCAGTAACACAACTCTACTTCGCTCCATATTTTTCCCATATTTAAAAGAAAATATACCGTATGAAAAAGTGCCCTTTCTGCCTGCGTAAGGACTTCTGAACTCCTCCTGTGCTCTGGATAATTGTTCTCAACTTGCGTTTAATTTTAAAGCTTGCTGCTTCTATTTCTGACCAAAGAGGGACTTGTCAGCCATTTCCAATTACAGTAGTTTGCCTAAGAAAAGACATATTTCGACTTGCAAACCTCCTACTGCCTGTGTGTCTCTACCCATCCAAGTACACCTAGGGCTGAGAACAAGCAGATTATGACATTGTAGGGTTATAAAAAACAATATTAGGAGAGCCTCCTGTGATAGGATAAGAGGCAATGGTTTTAAAGTAATTCTTTTAAAGTAAGAGAAGGTAGGAACAAGAGGGGATTTATAAGGAAGGTGGGGACTGATCACTAAAAGAGGCTATTAAGGGAAGGAAGAATTTGCTGTCTTGCCAACTTCAGATTAAATATAGATTTTAAAATTTTTTTTTCCTGGAAGATGTATAATAGTCGTATTCATTTTACTGAGTTCAAGTCAGATGTAGGCAGTCAAATTTTCAGGTCTTCTACAGTCAAGAAGTCAAGTAGACATCTAACCACCCCTTTTAGTCCTAAATTCAAGAGATCAGTGAGGAAAGGTCAAAATGCTTGGAATGAAACTGCAAAAGTTTCACTGTGTGAGAGAACTGAGACAAGTTAAGAAGGAGGCCCTGATCCTACACCAGTTTGCGAACACGGGCATCCATCTCCAGAACAGAAGTTGATCTCTGCAGTGGACTTACAATCTCTGCTTAACTCAGGGAGTCATAAAGATAAATGATCAGAGGATCAGCTGTTTTGCTATAAAAAAACAATTTTAATAAAGCCCTGCTCTTTTTTGTGGGATCTTTGAAAAATTGACAATATGTTTCCATGCATAAGACTCTTTAATTCTTATAATCTTTCTGGCCACTACTGGGACATTTTTTTTCCCTCAGTGAGCTTCGGTTTTGCGTTTTCCACTAACTCATGGTTCTAAGATGTGAGTGACTACCAGTGGGGAAGTTTAAACTAGTTTTCATTTGTAAAACAAAGCTCATTTGTAGTAGTTACTCATTTAAAGTAGTTAAACTACTCATTTAAAATAGTTTTCATTTGTAAAACAAAGCTCCTGGGTAGTCACTTTGTGCCTGAGACAATTCTTTGTCCACTTGTTCAGCCATGAGAGGGCAGAATGATACAGCCACTTTCTCCTCATCCTAGGCTTCTTCAGAGGTCTTGTCATAGCTGAAAGAGCCAAGACACCTTAGTAGGCTGTGAAATGGCCTCCAGCACTGTGCCCAACACACTTTAGTGCTGGCACTCCTGTGCTGCACCAGCTCGGTGGTGGGAGCTGGCCGGGCACGCTGCAGCACTCAGTGGCATGGCATGGTGACAGGGATGGGCATGTCACCCTTCAGCTGTATTGCATCACAAGCGAGGATAGGTTTGCCTTTAGAAAACCATGACTAAATACTGCCAAGCAGTTGATAATTTTCCAGATCTGCCCCTGGGTATCTGGATAGAAAGTGCTGCTTTTTTGACTGCTGTAGTGGCCAGCAGGGGAGACCTGCCCTACAATACAAACATTTGTTTAAGCAGTGCTTTTAGCAGTAGATTGCATCTCAGCAGAGCCATGAGTACTGATTCTGGCTGCACGAAGGCCTCCCTTGTAGCAATATATCTGTTCTGAGTCTAGACAAGTCTCAGTAACATTAATAAATTGGCACTGAGGGGTTTCTATAATATCCCAGCTTCCCACAGCCAGCTCAACTTCAGAGAGGACTCTGTGAGTTTTTAAAGGGGCAGATGAAAAAAATCAAAAGGAGGCAGAAGAAGAGCAGAGTTCAATGCAGACATGACAGGGACAGGAAGGGTATATTTTTGCTGTCTCAGCCCCATTTTCCACTTTTTAAATAAACATGTGACTCTTTCTGAGTTCCCAGATACCATTCCCCCCCCTCTCTCTAGCTATGTGTGTGACAGGTGGGAAGGGGAAGGATGTGCAGGTGCTGCTCATGGCCCTGCTTGCATCCCCCCAGTTTCATCTAACCTAGAGCTGTCCCTGCCCATAGCACATCTCTGACTCTCACACTAGGTAACCCTCTGCTCCTGCTCCTCATCTCCATTGCATGCAGCTTCCTTCACTCCCTGAGTTTGCTCTGGTTCCTCTTTTAAGGGCTCACATGCTCTTTCTAAGTTCACTAGAGTTCCCTTTGTTTACCCAGTAACAGAAAACCTCTCCTTTTTCCACAGTGTGGCTGTGATCTTAAATTGTCTCTCCTTTGATTTTTTTTCTTTCACCTTGCAAACAACTCTTGATCTTCCCCTTAAATGCCCAAGATTCTAAACTCCTGCAACTTGCTCTTCTCACTGTACAAGACGGTAATCCCTCCCAAGTTCTATTGTAGGGATTCGAAAAGCCTGTCTGTGTCCATGCAGTAGCAAGACAGCACTATGCTTTTTGACAAATATGGAATGGCATATTTCTGACAGTCTTATCTTAACACAGGGAAAGCTGTGAAAATCAGATGTGTGGTGCACCCTTTCCCAAGTCAGAAAAGATGAGACGCATTAGTTGCATCTGTATAAGCACTTTTGTCCCTCATTGTTTGGAGTTGCATCTGATCCCAAATATAATCCTCATTCTGGATGGGAAAAGGTAAAATAAACCCTTGCAATTTCTCATTTCCTCTGGCTACTGATATCATACCTTTTACTTCTGCTAGTAGTAATTTTTAAACTTACCTGCTCACAAGACAGTGTTCTGGCAAGTTCCTGTTGCTGCTCTTCATGGTGTCATTCAAGAATCTTGCATTAGCCAGCCTAACAAAGCTCTCTCTGAGGCTCAGCCCAGATCAGCACAGAGGCAGAGTAAAGCAATAAGGAATAAACCACACCAAGATCTATATTTGGAGTTGAAAAACAGTCAGGCTAACAAGCTGGAAGTGTCAAGCAGGGGACTCTTGGGAACTAAGTGCATTTCTCCACTCAGTTGGAAGAGAACCTTCTTGTGTAAATAACACCAAAACACCTCCTTTCTTACAGAAAGGATGGAGATACAGCAGATGGACAACCCTTTCACAAGAGAACATAAAACTGAAGGTGAGAGGGATCTTGACATCTGGAGACTGGATTTGAATCCAGGCTCTTCCAGTGTCAAGAGAGCAGTCCAGCCATTGGCTTTGACCCTTGTGGTGTTGGGTGCATGTCCTTGCACTTTGGATAAGCCACTGCATTAGCCAACTGGGCTGCAGAGGACATCAAGATAACACTGGGCACCAGAGATTAAGCACAGAGTGTTTGCTTGCCGGTAGCAATGCAGGCACCAAAGGGTTTAAAATTTGAGACTCATCCTTCCAGCACGAGAAGGCAGCTGAATGTGACTTAGAGGCACTCCGCCATGAATTTAGTTATTTTAAAATTCATGGAGATTTTGAAATATAACACAAAATAGTTTAGAAGGATTAAAAAAAAAAAAGATTTCTAGAGTTAATGGGAACATTCAGTTCAAATAGAAAATATTAATGAAGGAACTTTGGAAGCTTTATAGATGCTTTGAAGTTTCAAGTATTGCAGCCAACTCCTGGAACTGTAGGAAATTTCTCCCTTAGGTGGGTCACCCCACAGATGACCACCCAAGCTGGTACTGGTCAGTATCATGGGAAAGACAGGAGACAGGAGACTTGTAACAATTTGAATGACACCAAAAAGGTAATATATTTTCTGCCAATCCTTTTCCTCTGTCCAAAGCAGAAACCAACTAGGAAAATATGTTTAACAGCAGACATACTTTTTTCCCTTCACATGAAGAAATCCAGAAGATGAGTGTTTCATTATAAAAATATTTCATACTTAAGAGATACTGTCTCTCTGCCCTTGGTTGGGTAGTAAACAGTTGCATGAAAGTGAAAGGATTTAAGATGTGTTAAAAGGGAGTTCATTTTAGCTGCACTGTGACTACAATAACATACCTATTCTTTTTCATGGCCATGCCAATCTTGTATGAACACTCTCCTTTCCTGTTACTCATTCACATTGCCTGGATAGGAAATCAAATGCAATGGAGATGGGTGAGACCAGGAAAGTCTCAGATTTTATTGAAATTTGAGGGGGTTTGGAGCTAGTGGCTTCAAAGGTAGCACTCTGTGGAGGGTTTCATCTCTAGCTTGGTGATTGCCAGTTGAAGGATGAACCGTGTGAACAGACATGAATGAAAAAGAACAACTACATTTGACCCCAGTTTTGTCTGTTGCAATGCAGGAATAATTTGCAGCTTGAACCATATTTGTTTGATTTGTGAGTAGAGAACAGGCATTTTTTGAAAAAAACTCAGTTTTGCTGACTCCTGTGTTTGGAAATTACCTTTTCAGTTACTCAAACAGGAAAGGATAAACGCTGGAAACGTTATTAATAAAACATTAAGCCCCCTCCCTCTCTCCCTCCCCAAAACCCCAGCTCCTAATTCAGCAGAGGTCAAACAATAAAGTTTACAATCATGCACTCCATGCTGCTCAGCACTCCGAGCCAGCACACCAGTGACTGGCCAGATTAACTAATCTTCCTCAGCTTCGTCTTGGGCCCTATAACTACTGCAGCAGGTCATTAACCAGCTGGTGAAGCCCCGGCACATCGTACATTTATTCCCAAACCTTAGCAGCCGTTGTTGAGTCCAGGAGCCTTAAAGAGGTACTTCTGATGTTAGCTGACAGAATGTTAATTTATGCTCGCTGTAATTCAAAGGGATTCCAAGGCAACTGTAAACTAATGAAACCTGAATAACTTTCCTGGAGAAGGTTCCTTATTTAATCAGTTGAACTAAAATGGAAATATGTAAAATGAGCAGTCATTCTTTCTTTTAAAATATAAGGCCTTTTTTGTGAAAAGGGAGATAAATGAGAACATGATGTGTTAGAGGAATGAGATGTAGAAAAATGTTTGATTAATGCAAAATATTTATTCTCCCCAAGTTCCTTGATTTTTTTTTTAAACTCTGCTGTTCATCACTGCCAAAAGTAAAAAAGTAAAGAACACAATGTCTACTAAGTTTGGTAACCTAGCAAAGGTATTGCTTTCAGCCAGGATTTGCTTTTTCTTTCCTTTTTCTTTTTTTTTTCCTCTCTTTCTTTTTTTTTTTTTCTTTTTCTTTTTAATCTCAAATGAAAGGTTCTCTTTAATCAGATAATTGACCAGCTGGTAATTTTAGCCGTTTGTGACACACCAGTTGGCAGGTACAGTGGTACATAACCATGAGCCTTTTCCTATAGCCCTCCCTCCCTCTGGGACACTCACAGACGTGTCTCTGTCTTATCAGTCCCAGGGGACAATTCCCAAACATTTTGCAATGAAAATGCAAAGAAGGGGCCTTTTCCCTCCCGAAAAGAAGAGCCAGCTGTCAGAGGTAATGACCGCCAGTGGATGCACAGATGGCACTGGAGGTGTTCCCTCAGCCCACAGAGCACCTGGACAAAGGGGGTCCATTGTACAGCTGTTCCTGTAGGGGCCACACTCTGCCCAGCTCCTGGGGCTCAGGGCCCTTGCCAGGCTAGTGGGGGACCCAGTAGCAGCAGACACAGATGTCCCCAGAGTATGCCACACTGGCAAGGAAGGCATAATCTGAGGGATCCTTCTTTTGATTTACTGTGAGCTTCTTGCTCTTATCCCTTCTCTGCTCTTCACTTTCAGTGGTGGCTGGGGGTGAAATGTACCTTGCTGCATGACTGACAGACCTTCAAGCTCCTCAGCAAACCTTGGGCCCTATTTTGAAAGGCCCCTGAAAGAAAAAGGATTGTGTGCTCTCTGAATGCAGGGCTGCTGAACCGCTGCCAACCCCAGGCTGCTCCATTCAAAGGGCTGAGTGAATAAATGAGAATAACATCCTTGGGGACCTCAGGGATCGGTTTACTCTGAAAATCCTCAGCCTTACAAAGGGTCAGAGTCACAAGGTAAATGAAAATGGCTGGGAGGGGACTTTGATGGCCAAAATACTGTAACTGTAGAGGACTTGAAAGAAAACTCAATTTTTTAAAAAGTGAGAGAAGAGAGGAAGCAAACAGGGGAGAATGTCGCTAGCAGGGGACTTCAGCCTGCAGCCTCACCAGAAGGGAAAGGGGGGATGAGAATTGGAGAAAAGAAAGAAATGTCTGCTCTCTCTTTATCAACAGTGATCTTTGAAATACTGCTATGGGCAGTGGCTGTAGCAAAGGAGAGCCTCTCTCCTGCCTGATGCCTCAGTGCAACAAAGGTATTTCCTCTGGGTAATGATAAGCACAGTAGAACAGAACAGCATTTCACTCACTTGATAACTAACCAACAGACCTCAGGACATGGAGGGCTGAGCAAATGGCATTAGGGATATGACTGCACCATGTCCTCAAAGAAGCTTAAGAAAATTGCACCTAAACGCAATTCAGATATTTTTGGTGTTTCAATTAAAAAATGAACATATAAGCTAATGCAGAGACATTTTAAAAGGGCATTTTGGAAATAGCTTTCCAATGGTATGGAAGACAAGGATGTGAATGTGTGCACCTACTTTGGGTCTGTTTAAATTTGTTAAAGTCAGTAAGTTGTATAAGGCCAGATGCACATTAACATCTTGAGACCATTGGGAATTAGACACCTAAACACTTCTGTCTCTAAATCTCTGGATTTTGTTGGTCTCTTCTCTTTACCTCTAGTTCTCTGAGCAACTCCATTAATACTGACAGTAGTAAAGTTAAACACAGTCCTAAACATTTGCAGGATCAGAATGTGTGTGACTTAGAGCAGCCGCAGTTTCTTATTAGGTGTTTGTACAGTGCCTGGCATCTGGGCCTCATCTCAGTTGGAGTTACGGCAATTCAAGTCATAGTAATTTAAAAAATAGGTTAAACACTGAATTATAAATATCTTCTGACAGATTATCTTCTGCTGGTGAAATATTTTTTCAGGTTCTTAAGGTCAAGATACTCAGATGACAAGTGTACAGCTTTGGTCAGACTGCTTCTTTCTCAATGATCATTGCACCTTAAGTAAGGGAGAAGTTTTATGTGCAGCTGAACTCATTTGTGCCCTCACATGTCAAACGTAGGCTACTAAGAGACAGTTACAGGCATGTCTCCCTCCTCAGCCGTCAGTAAAGACTCTGCTATCTACAGATAGCTTCCTTTTGCAAACAGTTATTTGTTTCCATAACACAAGAGGGGAAAAAATAATATCCTGCTGAAAACAGAGAAATTCAAGCTTGTTCAATTTAGACATTCAGATCAAGGTCCATACTCCATGAAAAAGAGTCTTACCTTTAACTTTCACTAGGCTTCATGCAGATATACAGTCATATGACTTGTAACTGCTGTTTGTGACATTCTTTTGTTGATAGGCCTGTTAGTATCCCATACTAGTCCACAAAAAAACAGTGGGCAGAGAAAATGCAGGATCCTATTTTGTGTTTCCTACACACCAGCTGCAATATTGTTCCTCTGATCAAAAGTTCCCCTGCCTCGGGATTCAGACGGGGAAGAACCTGTCAGCCTCAGAGAGTACCACAGACTGCAGTGTTTTTTAGAGTTAAAACAAGAGGGTTTAGCTCACCAGTAGTGTACACCAGTGAGTAGCTAGACCCTTCATTTGAAAGTATAGATAAAAGCTACCTCAAACTGTTCTGTTTTGTGTAGTGGGTTGTTATCAGAGTTGATGGGATTGGAGAGGAAGTAAAATTGCATCCGCACAGGCAAACGCTAATGTGAGACTTTTGTTCAATCCAGAAATATCTGAGGCTTTTCTAAAGGTTTCTTTTTTCTGCATAATTTTTTTAAGTGTATAGGCTTAAATTCTTGTACTAGACAGAAGAGACATCACTGGCTTGTGATCCAGTTTCTGTGTCAAATATTAGAAACATCAAGGGGGCACATATAACTTCTCTGCACCTTAGTTTCATCTACATAGGGCAGAAACAGAAGTGCTAGTTTAATCCTGTGCAAAAGACCTACAAGTAAACTGTAGAAATCTTATTTTGGCAGATAAATTAATGGAGAAAACCAGGGTTTTATTAGACCACACCAGAAGAGAGTTCATAGTTTATTTTTAAACAAAAGCAAGTAGTTTGCAAAACTCAGGATGGGTTTTCTAATAGACTGGATGCTTAACCCAGGATTTGGGCTCTCTTTGTGGATGCTCTCAAGTCCAATATGGAGCAACGTCATGCTTCAGCATACCCAGGATGAGGGTATTAATAGATTTTCCTTTTAGCCTGCCACCTGTTTTCGCACACCAGTGGGAACTTTGCTACCTCTGAGATCTCTATCACTTTTGTCAAATTTAGCTGGTGTAGGCCAAAGGGCTCAGAAGTTATTGAAGTATCTCATGTTGATATAAGACTCATTTCCTTAGGAAATCAGGCTGAGAAAGCAGTTGGGTTCAGAGTACACTCGAGGCTGTAATATGCTATAATTCACTGTAGCTGTGAGCATCACTGCATAAATGAACACAAATGCACATGTGTTTCCTAATGCCTACTGGAAGCAATAAGCAGAACCAATAATGTATATGTAATTGTATTTATTTTTCACAAATGTCTTTTAAGAAAGGATTCTCTTAAACCAACAATTTGAGAAATGGCCCATACTGGGATTTATCTCAATTATGTTTTGTACGATTATATGATAGACGTTTTTTTCTAGGAGAAAAATCTCAAGTTGCACATGGAGTTCATTAAAATAGGACTAATGGTTTCAATCATGTTTCTAATAGTGTGGAATAGCTGGTCAGCAATGTGGGCTGTGGATAAGCTTGTATGATATCTGCTGAAACATATGTGCTTTTGTTTCCCCTCCTCATGACGACAAACTGTTGCTGAAATGTTTTATTTTTACAAAAGTGAATAAGGAGAAACATGAATGGAGAAAACTATGAATGAACACGAAGAGTAAACATGGTAAGTGTATACAAAGTCTTGCTATAGATGTGTTCAGGTAGGTAGGGACCGAGAGGCCTGTACCTGCTGTGGGGTGGACAATTGATGTTCCTCTGCAGTACAGTCATAGGGAAGGACAGCATCAGGGCAGTACAAGTCAGATTTTCTTTTAAAGTGCCAACTTGTTCTTAGCCTCAAGCTGACAAAAAGCAGAATGGTGCACCTTAACTTACTAAATAAGTGCCAACATTTTCTTTAAAGTAATCCTTGTTTTCACAATGTCTATAATCAATTCTTAAAAAGTGTATGTCAGGCAAACAGTTTTTGATATTTCACTTTCTTTGGAGTTGCAGGGTTTTTGTTTATGTGGGGACAGGGAGCAGCTGTCCCTATCAGGCTATTTTTTTTTACCTTGAAAACCTTTGCAAATGACACTCTCCTAGTTTTGTTTTTCCAGTGTTCCCCAGCAGCAAAACTTTAGAGTTTCATTCCAAGTAACGTGCTCAGGGCCAGACCAATGCTTTTCATCCAGGGCTGTGGATTTAGCTTCAGCCTTCAGAGGGCAGCCCAGGGCAGCAGACAGCACACTGAAACCTCCTCTTGGGTGAGGATTGGACCCTCTTGTCATAGTTTATTCTGAGCTCTTTCCTGGATGGCGGCATTGATTGATGTCATTATTCCCCACGTGGTGTGCCTGTGCAAGGCGATACCTGAGCGTGGCTCTCCCTCTGTGGACATAACAGAATGACCAAAATGCAAGGTGACAGCTGTGGTTCTGCTGGACTGGCTTTTATGGGAGATCTGTAGAAGAGAAAAAGGAAGCCCCTTTGCTATGTTGTGTTTCTGTGCAACAGAAACTTATGTATAGATGTGGGTACAACACTTCCATTTTTGGAAGGGATAACTGCACATCATTTCTCCAAGAATTAATATGAGACTATCTCTCATGTTTGAATTTTAATTATGATTAATTCTGCTGGTATGATGGAAACAGTGAGTTAAGTGTGCCTTCCCCAAAACAAAACATGGCTTGTTTAATTTTTTTCAAAAATCCAATAAAAATGGTTTAGATAAATGTTGAAAGACCCATTGGCTTCCACCAGGCATACCACATAAACAGTTGGCATCCTATCTACTTTTCTCTTCTTGCTTTTAATTCTCTTTTCCCTTGCTTTCTATTATCAACTTTCACATAACGCTGCGTTGCCCCAGGCCTACATGTTCTATAGATCAAGTCACCTCTAATAAGAAAAAATAGTTGATTTATAAAAACATCTCCTTGATGGGCACTGGAGGAGGCGGGTGGGGGTGTGTGAAAATCCTACAGAATTTTCTTAGAATAGTATACAATCTTTAAGGCTGGAAAAGACCTCCAAGATCACTGAATACAACCTTTGACCAAGAACCAGCATCTCAACTAAACCACATCATGTCCAGTCTTTCTTGAACACTTCCAGAGATGGTGACTCCACCACCTCTCTGGACAGCCTATTCCAATTCTTAATCACCCTTTTAGCGAAGCAATTGTTCCTGAAGTCCAACCTGAACCTCTCCTGGTGCAGCTTGAGGCCATTTCTTCTCATCCCATCACTTGTTACCTGGGAGAAGAGGCCAACCCCCCACGTGGCTACACTCTCCTTTCAGGCAGCTGTAGTGAGTGATAAGGTCTCCCCTGAGCCTCCTTTCCTCCAGGCCAAACAACCCCAGCTCCCTCAGACTCTCCTTGTAAGCCCTACTCTCCAGACCCTCCTCCAGCTCTGTTGTCCTCTGACAAGCTCCAACACCTCGATGTCTTCCCTGTTTTGAGGGGCCCAAAACTGGACACAGCCACTTGAGGGACAAGCGGGACAATCACTGCCCTGCTCCTGCTCGCCACACTATTGCTGATACAGGCCAGGATGCCCTCGGCCTTCTTGGCCTCCCAGGAACACAGCTGGCTCATGTTCAGCCACTGTCAACCAGCACCCCCACGTCTTTTTCCACTGCTCCAGTCTATAGGTCTGGGATTGTTGGGACCCAAGTGCAGGAGCCTTTGCCACCTTATTCTTGATGATCCATTTCATTTCCTTGTTACTATGCCTAAAAGACAGCCTTCACCAAAATTCCTGAAGAAAATGCCCCTCTTACCTAACTAAGGGATTTAACCTCCAGTTGAAATGTTGGCTTTCTTTCTGCTCAGTCCTTCTCTGCAATTAAGAGTGGTCTTGGAGCTTGCTTCTGGTGGAAAAACGCAGAATTTTGGCTTTTTTCTGGCTGGCCATGGCATGCAGGGCAGAGAAAATGCTGGAATGAAAAGATGCTTTTATATCACTGTTTTCCTTATGTATTGTGAAACCATGGCAGAGCCAGGAGGGAAAAAGGAAGGTTTTACAATTGTGAGTGCAGTTCAGGGAAGAAAAACAAGTGTCCTTGAAAATACCTCCTGGGTTTTATTACATGTGTTCATGGCTGCCAGCAACTGGGAATGGAACAGCACCAGGGAAACAGGATAGATTTCAAAATATAAAAATTCAGAAGTTCTGTAATACAGTGCTAGGGAAGAATGATAAAAATGCCTGACTGCACACCTAGCTGTAGCAGAAAAGAATGTAGACAATTCTCTGAGGAACAGGGAAACTGCTTTCCTGTAACAGCCTTGTGCTACTCTCCAGGCTGAAATCTGTCTCCTGGGCTGACCGCCTCCAGATGCTCCACAAGCAGGAAAAAAAAAGACCCTCCAAAAAAACAAAAGCCTCAAGGAAGACATTAAGGGAATCGTTTGCCAGTAAAGGAGAATTCTTCATAATTGCCTTCAGTTAGTTACTGTCTTACACCCAAAGCAGGAAAGTTGAGTTAATTTCTAATCCACTTTTAATAGGCAACACGCAGAAGAATGCATGGATTTTTAATTGTTCAATGCATGTACATAAAGAGCATATATTCCACTTAAAAGCCCACATATGCACAAACAAGTTACATACCTCTAAAAGCTGCTGCAGCTCTGTGTGTCAGATAGAGAAAAGCAAAAATGAATAAGTATTTATTGCTCTCATATTTTACACTGATTCCCATTCCCATCTGCATTACGTTCCCTTTGACATCCTTTACCACTTTTTAAGCTGAAGAAATATGCCTGCAGAGTCAGGTATCTGTGTCAAACTTCCCCAGCAGTAGGCCAATTATTGGTAGACTAAGATTACAGTGTTAAAATACTCTGCATGACAGTCCAACACTCGACCTTGGCATGCAATGCTGATCTCTCTCTGCATGCCCACTCCAGGAGCCTGTAGCCAATCTGCTGGGATGCTCCAGGACCCAGCCCCACACATGCTCAGCAACCATCAACAAAATAAAAGTGGAAGAGAAAACTGTTTTGCTACCTACATGTCTGCAATACAGTTTGTCTACTTTGCTGGCAAGAAGGCCAAATGATACCTTTCCTTTTAGGACAGAAAAATGAATCATACTTTCTGTCTTAGGAGTAACGTTTATGTGTCCCTGGAAATTCGATCCTTATTCTCTCTGCTATAGACATGACCCAGATGCTTTCCTGCCATTCAGATATATGTAAGATATTCTTAATTTCTCTTTTCTTTTCTTTACCTCCTTCCTCCTCTCCCACCTTCTTCCTTTTTTCCTTCCTTTTTCTTTCTTCCTCTAACTCTTTTTCTTTCAGGGGAGGTGTGTATGCAGTCATTCCCAAGCAAAAGGAATTTGCTCCTTTTTGTAGAACAGTGGAGAAAATTGTTGTGTGAGTGGAAAGTTCCACAGTTCATTTCAAATCTTTCCATTCTACAATATGGAGTGGGGATTGTTTCCAGGCCAATGTCTCAAAATGTTGTCTAAGCGCCATTGTCCTCTGAAGATAATGCATCGTGCTTTGGGAGCTGCAGATAGGACTAGCTGAATGAGATCTGGCTTGCAGGCATTCGTAGGCACCTTCTGCCTGGGAAGCTACTACAAACTGCACTACATTGTTTGACTGATCTGGAGCTCATTCCTGCTTAAGTCTGGGGTAAAGCAAGAGCACCCTTTGTTGGCTTTGTCACAAACGTAAGACTTTGTCACCAATGTAAGATTGTAGTATCAAGTTCTAAGAACCACAGGATAAAGGCACTGCAGAGGGAGTACAAGTGGTGGCAGGTCTGTCAGACAGATGAGCAGAGGTCTCAGACCACAAGGAGTCTCACTGGTTTCTGCCATAAGCACAAAGGCAAAGGAGTTTTAAGAAAAGGTCTGAAAACAAACTGACTTTGTGGATGTTTAGAGCAAACTCTTCCCAGTGTCAGGAGTCACACAGATGTGGTTGCTTATAAATGAAAAAAATTCAAAGCAGAGGGGTTAGGGGAGAGTTGAGCTCTCCGTGCTGATTCCAAGACAAGTGGGCTGTGAAATGAAGCCTGCTAGCTTGTTTGATGAGGCAGAGAGGCAAAGAGAGACAACTGTCACATGATCAAAACAGTGAGGCTGAGAAATGATCTTTGGAGCAGCATTGCCAACCACTGTGGGCGGAGAAAACTGTGTCAAGAGAAGCAGAAAGGGTGTGACTTCTGTGGTCTACTGTGGTTTGCTCAGACCAGGACTGAACAAGATTTTAATCTACGAGGTACTTGGTTTACTAGACAGAATTATCTATTGTATATGTGTTAGAGAAAGGTTCTTGAGCCAGTATTTGTTCTAAATCCTTCTCTTTTCATGCTGTTTTTACTGGGCCCACAAATGCCCATTGAAATCAGGATCTCACAGATCCAGTGGATATACAAATATTGCTGCCACCTTGTTTCAGCTGCAGAGGATGTGAGAAAACAGCAGACCCCCTCACTCAGTTGAGTTCTCATCAGCTCGTTCCTGTTGCTGCTGAGCACCAAGGACACCCTGGCAGAGAAAGGTGCCTCCATGAATGGTTCCATTTCCTGCCTCTGCTGGTGCTCCTTTCACGCTGTCCTCAGAGACTGGGTGGTCTTTGGGTCAGCCAGGGTAGGCTGCTGGTCTGCCTAAACCCTTTGTAAGCACCCATTCATGCTGTGGTTGCATGGGCACAGGGGATGAGATGGGGAGAGATGATAGGAAGATGGATTTATCCCTTTATCTCTTTAGTCAGACCTGTGTTGGGTGGCCTTTCTTCACCCTGATGTTTATCTGCTTTAAACACTTCTGATAGTTTTAAATAATAATGCTGAGATCCAGAAAAGTTTTTGGGATGAATTACAGTGACATTCAAAATAAATTAAAAAATGAACAATTTCCTAAGTTGAACTTTACCTGAGACTTTGTGTGGATGTGATTTTTGTAACTATGTGAATTATGGGTTCTTGGTTTGTTTTGGAATTTTACACCATGTTACATCATATGCTGTTGCCTAATTTTCTCTCCACCAGCACTGCATAAGCATCATTTTTTTCAAGACTGCTTTCTCCTGTTTTCAAGACTTCTTTCTGATGCCTGTAGCCATGTCTACTGACACTCCCACTTTTGCAGATGGGCTAGAAATCTTTACAGAAATGCATTTTTTTCTACAATAGCAATATGTCTAAGAATAAATTAATATACCATTCAGCCATTCAACCTAAGAAAGATAGTAATGCTCTTGATGAAAGACAAACAGGTACAAAGACATGTCCAGAGATCAACACTGTGCCTGATCTACGTAATATTAATGTTATGAAATGAGTTATACAGAAGAAGAGCTAATAGTACTGATTAACTCTTAGGTGAAAGACATAGCATGAAGGACTTAGGCAGGTTACAAAGGAACACTGGGCTGGGCAGCAGTAATTTAATATGTAAGACAGAAAAAAGGGAGGTCTGGTTATCATAGAGGAGAGGATATCGATTTTGGATCATCATCACTTTGGCTGAGTACCTCAGTCCTTCTAAAGAAAAACCAAAATGTGTTTATAGGGGGAGCTAATTAATTTTTTCCATAGAGAGCAAGCGTTATAGTTTCCTTCTGTGCCTGTCTGACTGGTTGGAAGCTTGATTTGAGTCCTCAGGTTGAGTTTCGCTCGATCTTCTCAAGTCTGGAAGAGCCTGTCTGATTGCGCTGCATGTGACTCAAAGCCAAATTTAGACAGTTAAACAAATATGCAAGACAAAGGAACAAAAAGAATATGTTTATTCTGTGGAATTATCTGCGTTTTTGAGAAATAATTCCTCATTCGTTATATTTTAAATGAGAAAGAGAAATATGCTATGTGCCTATGTATGTTAAATTTTATATGCCTCGAGATAGAGCTGGTAAACACACATGTTGTGGAGTGTTTCTGTTGTCTGGAGCCCATGGGCCCCTTATTGCACTCATTTGTTCTGCATGGCAAGGGCTGAGTTCCACAGTTTGCTCTTGGCAGCTGAGAGCTATTATTGGGCTGCAACATCTGTTTCAACAACAGTGGGTCCCTGGTCAGCAAAACTAATTAAAAAAGAAGTGCAAAGTCAAATACCATGACCTATCTGCTGTGCCTACATGTAAACATGGAAACTACTGGAATAATGAAAACAGGATAATTTACAAAAATCTGACAAGTGATGAAATGCTTCAGAACTGCTCTTCATATCAAACACTTATAAACAGCACAGGCAAAGATTAGGATTTGTGCAAGCGCTTAAGCACGTAGGGAACTTTTTATGCACATGGGTATTGGCAGTAAACTCACTGAGGCCACTCAGCTGTGCAGCCCTTCCCACATGGATGAATATTTACAGAATTGGATTGCAAGCTTCCTCTGTACTCTGCCAGGATTTTCTTAATTGGTAATTGTAGATATGAAGGTGCCCGGGTACACATTTAATGACTCCAAACATGCACCAGATTCCTCCATTTCGCTCTGCTGTCAAAATTTTTGTTGTCAAGAATAAAGTAATTAGTGCTGGTAAGTTCCAGCACATTAAATACTTCCCTCTGACCTAAGAAGGAGGAGAGGAGTCGTGTTTATATTGGACTGATGAACGAGATGACTTCCTTGAAGAAAATGCAGTAGAGAAAGTATTTAGGACAGAAGGCGTAGGAAGTTGTCAGAGCAGGCACTGCTTCATTGTCAAAGTAATGACTGAGTTAGCTTCAAAGCATCCTAATTTTGCTTCTTCCCAGGTTTGCTGATTAATTCCAGACTTTAAAAAACTGAACAGAAACTGAAAAGTGACCAAAACATCCCTACCGCATACACTCATGAAAAAAAAGAACTATCTATTTTTAAAATATGGGTAAATACATGCTAAAATTTGGCTTAAAGGGAGTCTCTTCATACTCCCTGCATGAGCTATATGGGATGTGTATGCTGATGAGTGAGTGGAGACAGGAGTACAGTAGATAATGCATTGTGAAGCTGTTGCTTTTGCTTTAACACAACAAAAGAGCAGAAGGTGACAGACAATCCTTCCCCATCCCATTTTCAAAATATGGACCATAAGCAAGTAACTGCAAGGTTCTTTTTTTCCAGCAAATGAAAAACACACAGAAAGAACTGTAACTCACGAGGTGACAATTTTTCATTCATACAGTTCCTAATGCTGCACAATGTATCTCCTCTCCAGGTCTGACGTGCAGCTTCAGTCCAGCTGCCATGAAGATATCAGTGATTAAAAGTGCCTCAGAGTGTGTCTGTCTATTCACAGTTGTTTTCTCTTTCAAATGTATTCTGAACATTTTCAGCCAAAAGGAAAACTTCTGATGTATTCTTGCATCTGGTTTTAAAATACAAAGTTTTGGTTTTATTTAGTGCTTTCCTGGCCAAACCTACATTTGTCTGTGACTTCCCTTATTGGGGAATAACAGAACTCATTCTTTTCAGGGGCAATAGTGAGATTGAAATAGTGTGCTGAAGATGGTCCACCTGTGTAACCAGTTGCCCTCTGTAATCTGTTCTTTCTTTAGAAATGGTGGGAAGTCAATGTTTCTCAAGAGACTTTTATTGTCAGTCTGTTTATCTGCTAGAACCTCTTCAATACCCATCTTAGATGGCTGAGAATTATCTTTACAGGGTGTCAAGATGAATGGTTTGTCAGACCTTCTGTCTGATGATTTTTACATCCCTTTCTAATCTCTCCATTAAATAGTAGGTTAGCAAAAAAGTAAAATATATGCAATATAATGTTCTGGACTGTCAAATTTGCTACAAAACCAAATTCAGTCGTGATATTATATCCTTAAAAGTGGTTGAAAACTGGTTGCAATTATTAATGCCACCCATGTGTCATTAATATTTATGTCATAAGTATCCAAAAGAGTGTCTAGATTATACCATTGCATTCAGATTTGTCAAGAAGTATATTTTCCCCAGGAGCTAACACTGTTTTTGGTGAGAAAAAAAATATTATCTTGCTGGTTTTCTTAGCATCAGTGACAAAACTTGGATTATCCGCTGTTAATTCTATTTATTTGGACTACAAATCCTTGTTTTACCTTTCTAATTTGCTAATTTAACTTGCTATCATGCCATGTAGTTGGTTAGAGGGCAAGATGATCCACACTTCAGCACTTCTTTGAGCTTTTCTAGATTTCTTCCTTGGCCCACACACTCATCTTGATGTTTCGTAGTTGTGCTTCAGCTATAGCACCATTATCTGAAAAACAAATAAATGCATTGTTTACCTTTCTAACATTTTGCCAGAAAATGCATCTACCAAATGCTTTTGTTTGGATTCTTAAGAAAACTGGAAGAGCTCAGAAAGGTGACAAAGAAATAGAGAAACCATCAGCATTTTTTTTCTAGAAAAAAGTAGCAAAATTGAGGCCTCACATGCAATACCAGGAGCCTGCTTCACCATTTTGCCCAAATTGTACAGAGAGCCCAGAACACCCAACATGGGATGAAGGCACCTCTATGATGTTAATGTTTTCCCAGTGTGCTCATCCAGCTGGTGCTGGTCTATAGGTAGTGGGTGTGATGTCCTGGAGGGGCTGCCTGGGCCCACACAAGCTCTCCTGGGACATGCCTGCCTGGGGCTGGCACAGGGCAAGGATGTGACTGCAGGCACCGCTGGCCATGAGGACTGTGCAGTTTCTTTGGAAGCAGCCATGCTCCTTCCCCTTTATTCCCTTGGTTTCTGCAAGGGCAGCAGAAAAAGCAGCTCCCCCCATCTCTCCACCTTAAACATGCCTTTCTTCTCCTGCTGTCTCCACTGGCAGAAGGAGCCTGTTCCTAGACCCTTGTCCATAGGAGAGTGACATCCAGTTTCTGATATGCTGCTGAAAAACTGGAGCCAGCCGTGACCATGTTGATCTACTTAGTTTTACTGAATGAAAACAGTAATTATAACAGCACTGATGCAGTGCAGAGCAAGACTTTCAGCTGTTGTAATCATCACAGCTCTGCCAACTCTGAAGGAAATAGTCTGTTAATGCCAGCTCAGAACATGGCCTTCTCCTAAAGAAATCAAGTAGCACTGAATTATCAACATCCCTCTTGAACAGTATTGTATGCACATGGTTACCTTTTCTTGCAAGAATAACTTGAGTCACTTTGGCCAAATTTTAATCAAATTCTAACTGAAAATATATTTGATCATTTTATTTGCAATCAGTTGCATAAAGGAACATAATTGTCTTTCCACTGCTTTATTCCCGTGGCCTGGGTTATGGTATTCGGAGTTCTGAGTAGCTGCCGAGTTCAAATTCTTTCACGCGCTGATTGCAAAGCTAATCAGCCAGGTGGAATGGGACTGGAATACTGTTATTTGCCCTGATTTCCAGGAATTTAAATAGTGACTGCAGCTTTAGGTCTTGAGCTGAACTATTCTCAGGATGCCTGCTTACACTCACCTGAGAGCCAGTGGGCATCTGGTTGCAAGGTTTCGTGGACTTGCCGCTGAAAATTGGAAACAAGGCAGAGAGGAAAAAAACAAGGCAGAGAGGAAAAAAACAAGGCAGACCTACAGGATCTCTCCTAAATTAGAGCTTTCACCATGGGAGCCTGAGCAGCTCAGGGGAATTGGTAATGGGAAATTGGAGCCATGCACCTCAAGGCTGCCAATCTGTATCTGATCCAGGTTAGTATTGGCTGGAAGCTTTTAGCATCCAACAATTCTTTAGCCCTTTTCTTGTCTTTGTGAAGCTGTTAGCAACCTCACACCAATTCCTGTTGGAAATATATCCATAGCCCAAGGCTACCTTCACAGCTGGCCTAAAGTTGCACCCTCTCACATTTGTAGCAGAGAGGTGAGGTGAGAACAAGTCGGAGACATAGCTCCTCCCTGCCCTTCGAAGGGCCCCCATGGTCAGGGAGCAGGTGTGTAGGCAAAGAACCATGGACAAGACATTACTGCTGCTCAAGGCACACTCAGGAAAGGAGTTTGGGGCAGAGAGACCCTGGGCTAGAGTAGTGCATGGGGAGGCATGGCAAAGGGTTGATCAGGAACCACTGGATGGGACAGGAAAGGAATAAAAGGTGCAAAAATATTGCCCAAGCAAGGAGGCCATCAGAGTACAGTTCATGCCAATGTCAGTCATCCTCTGGCTCTATGCAGCATTTCTCATGTGTGAACTGAATGTGTATTTCTGACCCATAACTGCCGAATTTCTGTGGAAGCAGTGGGAAGACAGGGGATGTGCAGTTTGTACCTTTAAAAACCCTCACATCCCCCTGAAAAGTGTACACCCAGATGCTTGTGCCCAGGGTTTCTCAGGATGAAAAATTGCTCAGCCCTAAAAATGTGCACTGCTCTTTCCCTGCTCTACAAATAAATGGAGGAACAAAAAAAGCAATGTCAGAATTAACAGCAGCTCCAAGTTCATCATAACACAGACCATGTTCTCGGGCTAAAAGTTCCAAAAATGCTGAGCTACAAAAGGGAGATTGCAGCATGAAGAAAAATAAGTGGTTGCAGGAGAGCTAAATTTCCCAGAACAAATTGATGCATTCAATTAAACTTTCACTTGCTACCTGGGGACGAGCTTTACCTGCACCTTGGGGCTGGCCATCCACAAGCAGGCAGGTAATCAGGTAATATGAGCAACTTGATACCTACCTGAAAAAAAAAAAAGTATGGGCTGGGTGTGCAATACCTAAACTAATTATTCCAAAATGATTGCCTGGATTTGGGCCAAGCATTATCTCACTTGTCCTCAGCACTACTGCAATGGCATGAGGGGAACAGAAAATGCAGTAACCTGAGAGGGAGATAAGAATGAGAGAGAGGGAGAATTGAGAATGGTCTTTAGCTGTGAAGGAGCTGTTCTGTCTCTGTACCACTCTTTTGTCCAGCCTCAACAGCAGTGAAGCAGCCTTTGTGTCTTGTCTCCTCCTTTTAAAATGGACTGGCAGCCAGGAGCATTATCCACACATGCACTGTCTAAACATTGAATTAACCTAGTTTTTTTTTTTACCTTGATCTCCATACAGCTAACTCATCCTACTGAAGAATAAAATATCAAGTTTTGAGGGTAATTTTTATGTAGAAAAGCACAAATCCCTGATTATAAAATCCTGTCATCTTAATTTTTTAAATAGGTAATTGGTTATACAGTGAATATAATTTTAAATCATGCTGAGTAAAATGGCAAAGTTCTGAGCCAATCTAATCCAGGATTATTTGGTTTATTGAAAAGAATTCCTTTTCCTTTGGTGGGTTTAAAGCAGAGAATGGTTGTTTTATTGTCAGTGGAGAAAGTCAGTAATATAGTTTCTGGTCTGGTAAGCTAATATACAGGACCTGCTTAGGAATTTAGTATAAAAAATTAAGATGAAAGTCAAACTTGGAGAGCAGAGAAAAATGCAGCAGCACAACATGCTTTGTCTTTCAAACCTGTCACCTGGAGAAAATAATATTTTTCATGTCAGAGTCGGGAAATCCTCCTGCACTGTGTTTCCTGCAATGTGCCTGAAAAGTGTGGGCTTGGGATTTACCGTAGGTGTATTTATGGGGAAGGAAGGTGTCTTAGACTTAGCTTGCTTCAGGTTGTTCAGCTGATCCAGAAGTTACTGTGTGAAACCCATGACAGACATCAAGTAGGAGGTGAAACACTACTGAAATGCTATAGCTTTTCCTTCTGATTGCTGTTCCCTTTACAGGGTCATTTACTGCATATATGAACAAATAGTAAATCAGTGGTTTCATATGAAAGAAACACCAGAAAAGAATAGGCAAAAATGTGAAATCAATAAGTTTACTAGCCTTTACAAGGAAGGACAAGTCAGACTCTCACTTCTAACTGTCTATCCCTAATTCACTTAGTCAATGCTTAGAAAATCAGTAAATGCTCATTTTCAGTGCTTGCTCCACAGGGACGTACTTATTCAGTACAATGTAGATTTGTTTAAACCTGCTGATGAGTACAGACCTGGAGCATGTGCTTCTTGCTGCATCAGAACCTGCAAGCCACATGTATCCAAAGAACAGATAAACTGTGGCCATTCATGTGTAGCTGCCTGGCTATCTGCTTTGTGTTGGGTGGGAGCTGGACACATCAGTGTTCGCTGTGGTTTCCTGCCCAGGGAAGACAGGAGAAGTTAAACTTTGACCAGAAAAGCACCAGAAGAGCTAAGGGTTAGAGGACAGGGAAGATTTTATCTTTGAAATTCAGTTTGGCACTCTCTAGGAAATATAGCTACCATTCGCGCTAACACAGAAGTTCATGTAGCTCCTCCATCAATTTCATTGCTCCTCTTTCTTTCTTTCCTTTTCTTCTTTTTCCTTTTCCTTTTCCTTTTTTTCTTTTCTCATTTTTTCTTTTTTCCTTTTTTCTTTTTTCCTTTTTTCTTTTCTCCTTTTCTCATTTTTTCATTTTTTCCTTTTTTCCTTTTTTTTTCTTTTCGTTTTTAATTTTTTACATTTTCTGTTCTATTTCTTCTTTTCCCTGTTTTTATCTTTCTTCTTTTTTCTATGTAGTTTCCTTTTCTTCTTACTATTTTTCTTCCCAATTTTTATTCTTATTCCCTNTGGCTGAGATAAAAAAATTAGAACTTCACTCTTCCATGGTTTACCCCTAGGAATGCATTTTGGCAAGATGCTAAGAATAAACCCGTTATTGAAAGGGGGATCTGGGAAGTTGACAAGCATGGCTAAGCTCACCAGAGAAATTTGACAAGGAAATAAGATGCTTTGTAGATCAGGGTGTAGTGATTAGTCTTTTGAATGCTGGGATTATTATATAAGCAAAAAAGGAGGGGGGCACTTATTGTATATCTGACAGCTACCACTTACCCAGGTATTCTTCAAACTAATGAGGAACATAATGGTGTATTTGTTTACAAATCTTGAATGAGAGTCCTGCAGTTTACAAAAGTCAATTAAATGTGATGGAAAAGTAAAGACAACTTTTATTTTTCTACTCTCAAAAATTAGAATCCCTACAGAAAGAATAGGTTAAAAAAAATCCAGTGTCATATCACTGACATGCTGCCTTCAGTCTTGGAGTCTATGTTCATCTTCAAAAAAAACTGCATTATATATTTAAAACACCATGTTTTGCACACTGTACATGCACACTGAGGATAACCAAATATCCAGAAATCAGTGCCCACTGCTATGACAAATATTTCTTCTCATCATGCTGTACAAAAGCAGACAGGTTAGAAAGGTGAGTAGTAGGAAAATCAATTAAATAAACTTCTGAAACCATAAAAAAGAAATTAAAAATGCTAAAATGTCTTATTAAAAATAGAGAAATAGATAATTAACTAACAGTTCTCTTCATATTTTTCTTTTTCATAAGTAATAAATTCATGTTTTGAAAACTACGGTCTCCATATTACTAAAATATTGAGCAATCACCCAGAGATATTATTTCCCCCTCTTGTGTCTTCCCTTCCCATAATCATGTATACACACAACAGTGAAGTTTACCCTGAATTAAGCACATAGATTCTACTAATAAGGATTATGACTCTGTGCGTGCATGTGTAAAAAGAGGAAAATAAGAGACAACAGATTCAGCTTCAGATAAAACTTTGGAAGGTTTTACAGAAGTTTGTCTTCCCACATGACACATAACACAGGACATTATACACACAGAATCTGCTCAGAGAAACAGAAAGAGCAATTTACAAACTTATTTGAACAACTTGTAGGCTTGATTCAAAATATCCTATTTGCATCATTATTTGATTATTCTGGACATCACTACATGTTTTCGTTTTGTCTTCTGCAAAGGTAGCTGCCAAGTTGGCTGAGACCCCCTGGACCTAGCTAGAGTTCAGAGTCTTTCCAGTCCTGTCTGCAATGCCCTTTCCATTCCACGCAGACTAATTTTTGTGTAAGCAAGATTTATCATCAGCCTATGTCTCTGCCTCTCACTGGGGCATTATCCCTGGAAGTGTTATTCCAAATAGCAATTTCCCAGTTTAAGTGAAAACACTTACGGAGTCAGCTTATTGAAGGGAAGACTGAAGGATATTTATGAATGTTTACACCTAACTTATGCACATACTTCTACATGCTATGGGATATAACACCACCTGGACTGAGGCCAGATCTCACTGTTTATGTGCACAGAATGTATGGTCTCATTTTGTTCCACTTTTTCTGAGTTACCGGGATAATCTAAGTGTAAATGAGTCCCTGCCTGAGAGAGAGCTTTACTGAATTAGTTCCAGGAGCAAGTACTTAGTTATGATAACATTTTATAGGTGGAAGTTCCAACCAGAAAAGAAAGGGGACATTTTTCAAAAAATGTTGCTGTAGCATTCATTCATATATTAAGTAAGCTAGTTCTGGTGAACCCCATTTTTCAGAGTATTCTGAGTACTAGGTGCCCCTAGTGACCTGCTGTTGCTCCTTAAACTGCAGTGGACTGGCTACCTCCCTGAGTTTTGCGGTCTCACAAGAACTTTTATCATAGGCCTAGCTTAGTCCTGGTAGCAGCACTTTGCATATTTTGACGTTGTATAATGACAAATTACTCTAGATAAATTTTAGGAGTGTGAAGAATGTATTGCTCACCTATGTGGAATCTGCACGGAAACCCCATCTTTCAATTGCTTTTGCAATTTCCCTTCACCTCTAGTCTGCTGTGAGCTTATTAGAAACAGTCTTGTATAAATATTCACATGTACTCTGTTTTGGTCAAACAAATACCTGTAAATTATTAGAGAATTGCTGGAAATTTTTAGAGTTCACAATCTCCTTTTTCACAGGGTGATTTGAGGCAGACTTAAATCCAGTCACAAAGGTATTCTACAGATTGCTGTCATCTTGAACAGATAATTTCTTGTCCCTATCAGCACAGAATTTTTTTGATCCTTTTGATTCTAATTGAGGAGTCATATCTGGGAAGGATGACTCCTGAGATGACAGCCACAATTTATAGCCATTGTGATTCCTGGTGCAGACTGCAAAGGGTGTCTTTGGCTTTGTGATTCCTGGTGCAGACTGCAAAAGGTGTCTTTGGATTTGGTTCTGTCGTCATTTTAATTCTATTGTTTTTCTTTTCTTACACTCACTGTTGGAAAACCTGGAGATTGTCTAGATACAAAACTTTTTATAAACATCTTTGATATGAATCTGTAAAAATCTTTTCTACTTGTCTGTGTTATGCTTAACAGTTAATGCAAAGACTGTCTCTTCAGATAGTGACTCACAGGAATGCAACATGCAATCCACACAAAGGAAATGTAATACCCTAGCAGCTAATTAAAAAAGCATTACCTTCCACCAGCGCTGACCTCCAGCCATGCAGAGGATAAAGATGAGTGTCTGTCAATCAAGTTTACCTAAGAAACCTTGGCACAGTATAATGAATGGACAAACGTAAAAAAGGGTGATATTTCTCAGAATTCTAAGGTACTTTTAATATCACATTTAAAGAAGCAGAAGGACTTGCCAGTAATTTGAAAACTCAGCCTGCATACTAGGAATATACCAGTGCTAAATTTGCCAAGTGCTATGGATACTAGACATGGACTATGTAGAACCATTACAGACTTCCATGGGATTTTGATACACTTAGCACCAGGATGTTCAAATCACAGCAGTGCCTACAGACATCCTAAAGTCTGCACGCTTGTATTTCAGTCTTTCATCATTCCAAAGCAGAACAAGCACTGAATTTTAAGTCGGATTTTTGTTCTAAAAAAAATTTTTTTGTATGTTTAGGAACTTTGTAACTGATGTTGGCTCAATCCTCTGTTGTAATTTATCATTAGTTAAGGCAAGTTGACCTGCTATGCTGTCTGCAGAAATAGCATTTATCCACACTGTTCTTGCAATGCATTTGATTCCTCAGTCCTGCTGCCCACATATTTTTTTCATCTAGATTTTTATCATGTGGCATGTTGCTGCAGAGTTCTGTAATGACCAGCATGGAGTCCTTACAGTGAGATACAGCTTTTAAAAGGTATGACTTTTGTTTTCCTTGAACTAAGTAAGAGGTGAGAGGAGAAGATCCTAGTTATTTATAACAGTACCATGGTACTTATGTGAATACACATATGAGAGTCTGGGCTACAGGCTTTGGGCAGAGTGACTGGAAAATTGGCCATCAGAAAACCACGTGGAACGTGAGCCAGCAGTGTGCCTGGGATGCCAAGAAGGCCAATGGCATCCTGGCCTGTATCAGCTGTGGTGTGGCCAGCAGGATCAGGCAGTCATTGTCCCTCTGTACTTGGCACTGGTGAGGCCAAACCTCGAGTGCTGTGTCCAGTTTTGGGCCACTCTCTATGAGGAAGATATTTGAGGTGCTGGAGAGTGTCCCGAGAAGGCCAGCGGAGGTGGTGAAGGGCCTGGAGCGCAAGTCCTGTGAGGAGCACCCCAGAGAGTTGGGGTTGTTTAGCCTGGAGAATAGGAGGCTCGAGGAAAACCTTATCACTCTCTACAGCTATCTGAAAGGTACCTTAGCCAGGTGAGGGTCGGTCTCTTTTCCTAGGTAAAAAACAATAAGACAAGAAAAACAGTCTTAAATTGTCCCAAGGGAGGTTTAGATTGGATAACAGGAAAAGGTTCTTCACTTAAAGGGTTTTCAAGCATTGATACAGGCTGTCCAGGGAGGTGGTTGAGTCACTGCCCCTGGAGTGATCTAAAAGACTTGCAGATGTGGCACTTGGTGACATGGCTTGTTGGTGGACTTGGCAGTGTTAGGTTTGCAGTTGGACTCAATAATTTTAAAGGATTTTTCCCAGCCTAAACATTCTACAGTTCTATGATTCCATCACTATTGATCTACGTGGTCACAATCAAATAGTCTTAGACCAGTGCCTTAAAAGATGATGAATGGAGATGCATGACATGATGAACTGAGAAGATGAGGAAAAATGGAATTGCCATAAATGTAAAGCCTGACAAAAGCTGATTTGCTGTGAGTCTTGGCTCATCCTCTGAAGGGGAAGGGAAGGGCTTGCCAGGGTAAAGTGCTATTCCCATCTGAGGTTCTTGGCCTCCAGGAGCTTGAGAGTGCTGAGCCAGCTGTAACCAGAAACCACAGTAGATGGGGCAGGTGGCATCTGAAACCTGGAAGCAGGTAGACAGGCTACCACTTCTCTCTCCACAGCCTTCAGTTGCCTAAATGAAATTGCTCCAGATAAAATTTTCTGTGTAAGAGATAACATCAGGATCAGAGTTCCTAGGAAGCAGCATTGAAAAAAAAAATTAGATTTTTCAGCTATTCCTTAGGCAAAATATGTATTTCTTTTCCATGTATATATTGTCCCATGCTTTGGAAGAAGAGTTTGAAACTCTGATAAAGTTGTTCATCTTAGTGATGTGTTGATTTTTGGCTTCCTCAGAAAATCCTCCCACGGTGATGCCAACCTTCAGACCTTTGACTTACTTCATTTTGCACATGCTCAGCTGTGAACTGATGAATTTTCCTTGTTGCATTTCCAGAATCTTCCAGCTGCTCTGCGCATGCTCCAGGACTCTGCAATTGCAGCTGTGGGTTCCTGTCTAAGGATACAGTTTCATGATCAGCATAATTTGATCTAACTATGGGCTGCTACCCAGAAGGAATGGCCCCATTTTCTCTGGTATCCCCAACTGCATTTTCAAAAATTCCTCTTTGCATCTGATCTAGCAACTGCACGATTATGGAACAGTTTCCGGGAATGAGAGAAAAAAAATCTTCCTATTTTTTTTCTATCCTCTGTTTTCCAAGGTCAGTGCCAGTTCCAAGTACATGGACCATGGGCAATATGCCTGACCCTTGTTCCTTCTCACTGACCACACTGCCTGGGTATGCACTGCATGGGAGGAAAGAGAAGCTCACCAGGATGTGGCAATGACATGGGCCAGAACCGTGCAGTGGGCAGTTGTATATTATGCATTTATGAAATAATACACAAAAAAACTTGGGCCAAATAAATGACAGTAATAAACAATGTCCAGGGTATTGGCTCTGCAGAGACTTATTTAGTATATAAGCTATCAGGTACACAGTACCACACCTGACTATATGGAAGCATCTTGGTTGCCAGTAATAAAGAGAAGGAAATCAAAGTTACTGCTATTAATTCACCAGCATGTACTGAAAGAACAGAAAGCAGATACTTAACAGACATCTCAGAAAAACAAGCATTGTGTGATGAGCTTGCTTATTCAGTGTAAGTATGGGCAACATATCTGCTGTGCTATGCCTGTTAAGAGGAACATAGCTCGTGGTGCTGAAGGTGGTGTTCTTCAGGTTAGTTCGGATTTTATCTTCAATACTCATCATCTAGGCAAGACAAAAAAAGTCAGATACCTTTCTCTGAAGCTGAAGCAAGTTGCACTGGTAGTCTGTGCACTTAGAGATGTGTCACATGTCCCGTGCTGCCCCCTCGTCAGCAGCTCAGAGCAGCATGAGGGCTGGTGGCTGTCTATGTGTCCTCTCCAGTGGGAAAGAAGAGTTACCACAAAGATTTGATTTAACACAGACCATGCTCTGCCTGCTGACTGCTTACTTAGTGCTCTCTGTTTCACCAAAATAAAATGGTAATTAATATCTCTCCCATAATACGCCTAGAATTTTTACCCTTAAATTTGTCTATTCATCACGAGCTTTTATAGTAAATGACTCTCAGGGGATGACCTTGCTTTCTAGCAAAGTGACTGGGAGAAGCATTGTTTAATTTTCTTCTGAATATGCAAAAACACATTCACAGAGAAATAATGCGCACACACACACACACACACAGAGAACCCAAAGGCACTTCAAGAAATACAGCTTTCAATATATTGCCTAATCCAATGCAGCAGAACTCTCTGAGTACGAAGGTTGGGCTGGTGTGATATGATTCAAGCATATGGATATAAAGGAATGCTAAAACAAATGGAATTAAGTAGCTTATTTATGTTCTCCTCTACCCAGTGCACAGCGTCATTATCATTTTATCAGGATCCCCTGGCACTCCTGATGAAGTGTGAGCAGATTGACTCACCAAAGCCACAGCTCCAATGAGCCTTTACTCTCAGATGTCCATGGACAGCTTGTGAAACTTTCCAGTTGATGCTGAGATGTCCTCTGGGAATACTAGGAGGAGTTCAGGAAACTTTTTTTCTTTCTTTCTTTTCCTCTTTCTTTACCACGGTATTTTATTTTCTAGCAGAAGGAATAAATCTCACCGTGGGAAATATAAACTTGTGATAAATAAAAAGGCTAAAAATAAAACAAACTTTCAGAATTTTTCCAAACCTAACTTGTCATTAATAGCAGTGAATTTGTGTTCATTTAAATGTCATGCTCTTTTTTGGGAAGGAGGAGAGAGACACTTCAAAGGGTTAAATCCTTTGTTACAAGAGAGTTTGCCTCTGATCCACACTTCTGTTAGAAATTACCTGCTTCAGTGCTATTTGATGGCTCAACTGCACACATGTCAGCCTTGCCAGAGGATTTAATCCTTTGTAACTGTTCTTAATATCTGCTAATGAAGAGTCATTTATTGAATTTCAACAGTAGGGAGGAAAAGAAAAAGATGTGTATGTATGGTATTAGTTTACCTTCAGGTGAATTTAGTGTCTCATTATTGCTCCTTTATTTCATCCTTCAAAAAGTAAGTCCTACTGAAACCAGCTGCAAATATATATCATCAGCATCAAAAATTGTCATATATTTGAATATATATGATATATATGTATATATATTTGACACAAGCTCTAGGCTTGTGTTACCAAAAATTTGCATTGCATCTAGCACATGAATTCAACCTGTTTGGTCTTTAAGCAACAATACCCACATATGTTAATGCAGCTGCTATTTCCATAAAGCATAAATTCAGTATTTTATTATAGAAAAGACCTTCAATTATGGCCTCAAAGCTACAAATAGGTTAGCTCTAGTCCATGCTATGGTACGAAGCCGTGTTTAAACAGTTAAAGAAAAAAAGTTATAATCAGATCACTCAATATTTTTGGCTTTCCTTAAATTTTTTTTGCAGTGCAGATGAGTCGTAAAGGTGATGAAGTCAATGCAGGTGATGAAGACTGAACCAAGGTTGGTACACAACAGTAGAGAGAAGCCACACCCTTTCTAAAGACATGTAAGCAGATCTTAAACTTGTAGTTGAAGGCATTTTTTTTTACTCCCAACTACCAGGGTGACTTAATTTGTCAGCCGTTCATTTTCATCAGTAATTCGTGAGCAAAAACAAAGAAAACACTTTTCAGGAGTGCTTTTCTGCCCAAATAATGAGCCATTATTTTAACTCAGAATGCTCTCAGGAAGGACAGGTGAAAATAAGCCACTAAATCTGTTATGGGGCTGCAATAACAATGCTGCAAAACATTTAAGTAACGAATGTTGTTTCTCACATCCAAGATGTGCTGAGGCTGTGATGAAAGATTTTTGTGTGTGTGTGTGTATTATTTCCCTATGATTGCAACCACAAGAATGAGTTTTAGTCTGCTGAGAGCCAAACCCTTCTTTCTAGATTTCTTCTAGAATTATGGATATTATTCCTAGCTGGGAAATGTAGACAGTTTTCCTTCCTTTTCTGCTTCTGGTACAAGTGATTTTTAAGAAGAAAACTCGCCTAATGAATTTCAGTATCTTCCCCTCTTTACAAAAAAAAATCCTTGGTTTTAGGTCTTTGTCAAAAAAGCAAGTGACAAAATAGTTGTCAACACTTTGTACATATTTTTTTTTAAGTCACAACTCCAGCAACTAACAAAAACTGAGGAATAGACAAACTATTCATTAAACCAGCCACACAACCTATTGAGGAGTGCTATCATCCGTCTTTAGACAGCCTTGACCCCTTTATTTCAAGCTCTTAAACAGCTAGCTGTGGAGCATTTCCATGTATCATTACCTAAGCCTGCTCTCCGCAATCTGACTTACTGCCTTATCTCTCAGAGATCAGAGTGACTTCTGCCTCCCTCTGGGATGAATGTTGGGAACTGCTGGGGGGCAGAGGAGTGATGGTCCTGCAGACTGGTGCTGGCTCCCTGCCACCCATCTCAGACCAGAGTTGTGACTACCACCGCCCTGGCAAACTTGGCTCAGCAGCCCCTGTGCCTTCCCCATGAGAGACACAATTTGAGCTGGAGCTATTCCTCCACTGCGGTTTGAATCAGTCAGGTCACTGCAGAATTTGGAGCGCATAAACGACTCCAGAGATGCAATGGATTTCCAGTCCCAGCTGTAGCATTTTGTCAGGCAATTCAGGGTGGTTCTCAGCCCAGAGGACACTGGAGTTCATGTGTCAGGACAGAGGAAGACTGGGAAGCTCGTGCTTTTCATGTTCCTGGTCCCATGGTGACAGTAAATCAGAACATTCAGCCGTTCCTTCTGCAGAAGAGGAGGTCCCTGCTGCTCATTCACAAGAATGCCTTGAGTCCTACGAGTATGAGCAAAGCCACCTTCTTCTGTCATCTGGCAGCCTGGACTGGCAGAGGGTTGGTCTCATGCTCGCAAGGAAGGCTGTAAGAGAAGTTCATCTGCTGCACCTGTCAAAAAAGGGTGTTGAAGGCAAGCAAAGACATTGGAACCATCCCTCATGTCACAGGCAGTGGCACTTCAGGAATGATTTCATGTGCCAGCCAGACTCCAGCTTCCCTGATTCCTCAGAGTCTTGTCATGGCTTACATGCACCATGCAGCACCAAACATGAAAAACTGATCACTGATCAGCCTGCTGAAGAGAGCAGATTTAGGGCATTGCACATTAATTTGTTTTCACTTTGGTAGTCTTATTGGCTTGCTTATTTGTTTGTTTATTTAGAGCTTGTTCCATTCATTCCCACATCCTTATCTGCCCTTCATTATATTTACAGGCAACTTGATGGAGTTTGGGACATACAGAAAACATTAATTAATTTGGGGTTGAAACTGCAGCCTTGATTCAGGTAGCTTGTGAAGGCAAGGGAACTCTGGGAACCCTTATTCATTCTCAGCATTGTGCATAAATTGTGTTTTCCACAGTTATTCCACAGTTTTCCACTGTTTTTCATAAAGAACTGGCCTACAATCTGCTCACATGCATATATTTTATGACAGTGGAATTCCTCTTTCTAACACCTTTTCATGAACTGTGCTGGAGCGACAGCTTTAACTTCTGTGTATTGGCATAGAGCACATAATTCCATCTTGGGATAAATCCTGCTGTCCATATCTGTTTCTCAGAGTGATTGCCATGCCCTGCACAGAACCTCATGGCTCACTTTCAGGGTAAAGGGCTGCACATTTATAGCCACCTACCACTTCAGTGTCTGGAAGTTAAACTATCTATAAAACAAGCAACTGAGACTCAGGGTAAGGAAACCAAAGGCTTCTCATAATGGGTTACGCTACATTACTGACTGCTTAAAAAAATTCATCAGAAAGGGCAGTTTCTTAGAGTCACAGAATATCCTGAGTTGGAGGGGACCCACAAGGATCATCAAAGTCCAACTCTGCTTTGATCACAAGCTAGCTTTCCCTGAGTCCTCATGAAAAAACAGGGAAAAGCTAGTGTTCACCCCCAGAGACTAATAGGATGCTTCTCTAATCCTGTGTTCAGTTTTGGGCTCCTTACTATATGCAAGACATTGAGGCATTAGAGAAGGGCATTGGAGCTGGTGAAGGGTCTGGAGCACAAGTCTTTTGAGGAGCAGCTGAGGGAGCTGTGGGTATTTAGCCTGGAGAAAAGAAGGCTTGAGGGGACCTTATTGCTCTCCCTGGAAAGGAGGTTGTATCCAGGTGGGGGACAGCCTCTACCACGTAATGAGTGATAGGATAAGAAACAGTCTCAAATTGCACCAGGGTAAGTTTAGATTGGGTATCAGAAAAAATTTCTTCACTGAAAGGCTGATTGAGCATTGGAACCGGCTGTCCAGGGAAGTGGTGGAATCATTATCCCTGGGAGCGTTCCAGAGATGTGTGGATGTCGAATTTAAGGACATGGTTTAGTGTTGAAAACAGTAGTGTTAAGTTAATGGTAGAACTTGATCATCTTAGAGGTAGTTTCCAATTTAAATTATTCTATGAGCTAGCTCAGCCATCACGTAGCTATGATGAATGTGCTGAAATCAGCCAGATTCAAGTTCTACAGGTAGCTGAGGCTAAGGACAAATGGTGAACATAAGTCCAAGGCAACGTCAGTGTAACAGGAGGCTCCTGGTGAAAAATGGCAAGATGAGAATCTTAAGTGGCTCACCTGGCAGGTGCTCCATGTGGTGAAGAAACAAAGCATGTGAACCACAGAGAGACTTGACAGGAAAACATCTGACAGATGGAGGCAGCAGCATATCCCAACCAAAGCATGTCTCCAAAGAGCAGGACCGTTCGGCCTGAAGAGCAGAATACATGATGATTGTGATATTAACTGGCTACAAAATGGCAACAGTAAAAACGTCCCTGTAAAAGAACTGTGGTCTCCTAAGCTCTTACTGCCCCACAAGTCAGCATATGATGGCTCAGAAGACACCCTCAAAGAAAACTGGTAACATCAAAGATGTAGGAACTTGTACCAGATTTCAAAGAAGGACCATGAACTACCAGAAGGAAGAGTCTGAAAGGGGTAGGAAGAAGTCAGTCTGAACACACATCACCAAAGTGCCAGCAGCACACACACAGTATCTTCACTAATAATTCTCCTGATAAGAAGAGAGTTGCTTTTACATATTAGAAGCTTTCTTGTTTTGTTATAAAGAATTTAGTTACTGAAGTGGGACTATAAAATGCATATGCATAGCCTGCCTTAAGAAACCCTTGTTATTTGACTGGCTACATGTGTGTAATCTGTCACCAAAAATTTACCATTTCATAAGTAGAGCATAATCCTTCCAGGCATCATTTGTGTCATCCACTCACATGACAGCTGCAAAGGATGTCATTGCAGTGACACTCAAAAAGGAAGGACATGCAGAAGGGTTTGATACAACTACTCTGATTTCTAAGTATGTTGACTCTTGTTGATTTGGGAAAAATACAAGTGTTTTGCTGAAGTGGCCTGAGCTCAACAAGAAAATAACTGGATTTCCTAGTGGACATGGAATATTTTTGCTTTGAATTCTGGTGCTGCATTTCTTCTGTAGCACAGAATTTTGTAGTTTAGACAAGAGTATTTCTGGGTCAGAAAGAAAGCAAACTTAATGTGTTTGTAATGGAAACATGTACCCATCTACTGGGCAGAGAGAGGTCATTGCAAACGTGATATCCGGTTCTGCTTGTCAAATCAGCTTCTTCCTTGAGTTACCCCTTTATCAATGGCAGGTGACATACTCAACAAGTCTTCCTGAAGGAGAAGGTGGTGAGTGGTTCTGTATATTTTCCCTATCTCATTAAGGCACGAAGAGATACTAAAAAAATTCTGGACAGGAACTGTTTAAAACCACATCCCAAACAAGTATCATACTTACCTGTGAGGGTGGACTAGAACCTGTTGCTCTAGAAATGCTAATGGTTGGAGTTCCCTGAATTTTGCCTTCTGGATCTGATGATCAAGAATATTGCTGCTTTAGCTACTTGTGTGCTAAATTGATCTCGATGATCAATTTAGCTACTTTAGCTACTTGTGTGCCACAGGTGCTGCAGTGTAGTTCAGGCTTCATAATTTAGACTAACTCAGCAATGCAGAGCTTACCTCCTGGTTCCTCATCACTGCTGTCCTTGGAACATGTCCCATGGGCATCGACAAAGAGGATCTGCAGAGCCTCCATAGGATTTAGGAGTGTGGAGAATTGAAGATTCTTCCCTGAAATCACTCAGTACAGACTCTCTGGTTTCCTAATGGAATTCTTTCCCCTGTGGGCTTCTGTCCACATTTAAAAAGACACAGAAACATGCAAATATCCTCTTCGACAAAGTAACCATAACAAACTGGGTCTGGGAGATGAGGACTGAGTACAGGAATAGAGGACTGAGTGAGAGAATTGAGAACTGAGTGCTGAGGTCTCTGACAAAGAAATCCATATTACCTTTTGACTCATTTTCCCCTGTGCTGTGCTTGTCTTTCTCCCAGTTTTGAAGGATGATGCCAATGATTGTAGAGTACTTTACAGGACACTTTAAATACTAATCATTAAGGATAACTTAGCAGTCTGAGTGGGCCTAATCACAGTGGGTGCTCTATTCAACAGGTAGTAATTTTGTTATTTTTAGAGACATTCCTGAAATGTTCACTATAAATTGTGTAGCTAGCAACATGGTCATCAACACTGGTTAAAAATTAATTTCCTGTCATCTTCCAGACTGAGAAAATTTAACCGTTTCATGAACAAAGTATTAATGTCATGGATGGATACTGGATGGGTTTTAATCTCCTTAGGGTCATGTCCTAGGCGAACCTTGTTTATTTTGTTGGAGGCGAAAGAACACAACAGTGATTTTACTCCTTCTCAGTCTTTTAACCTGAAATTCCCTCAAAATTTCTCTCTCACATTTTGCTTCTGTTTTGGAGTGGGCTTGAATGGGCCACAGGATTGTGCAGTGTAAGAAAAGCAGAATTCCCTGAGGTGGTGACATGAGAGGTGTAGAGGACAAGGAAATATCTGAAGCAAGCCTTCCTCCATTGTTCTGCTCCACCTCACAGGCTTTCTTGAGAGGTATCTTTTAATGTCCTGCCCCCAGGTAGCTTTTCAGCACATCAGCTCTTCTGTGCTGGGAGTGCTTCCTAACATCTGTTTCAGATTTGTTGCTCCTTTGTTTCCATTTATGTCCCTTCTCAACCATTATTATTTTTAGGCTGAAAATATTAAATTGTATAGAAAATATCCGAATAGGCTACGACCAGAGTATGTGTGAGGTAAATTTTATTTTAATTGTTGTTTTCTGTCATATTAAGCCCAGGAGGTTCAGCTGCTTTGTGGAAAGGGGAGAAAATAGTTTTGTCTGTCTTCATTTAGCAAAACAAAGTCTACAGAGAGTATCTGTCTTTTTACAGACCAGCTGTTGCAGCCAGAAAAACACCATGAGGTTTTGAGCTCAGGGTCCTCATCACATCACGTTTTTACCATCAAATCAGCACCACTACAACAAAATTAACTGATCTAGGAATGTAGCAATTTCTTGTTCTAATGATTCTCTTAATTTTTGCAATCCTCACAGAATGAGAGTGCCATGGGAATTGCACCTTAAGGAGTCCCTAGTATGCATCTTAGGGTATGGTTTTTTAGATTATTGGGGCTCCCATTAGTGCTGGGGTGATCAGTGGGTACCTGTATGCTGAATAAAAACTCTGGAATTTTTTGCATGTCCTCATGATTACAAGACAACAGAACTATTCTGCACGGTGTTAAAAAATAAGATGGGAATACTAGTGTTTATTTGTTAGAGTTTATGGAAGAAATCCAGTCACAGCAAAATGAGAGCTTAATCTTGAGCAAGTATGACAAACAATTAAAATAATAAAGAATTGCATTCTGAATATAACAGGGTAAACATTGTACTAAATAGCCAGTATAATGCACAGCAGGACAATAAAATAAAGGCATGTGTACAACCAACAGACCTCTTCAATTTCTGTTCATGTTCACACTTTATAGTTGATGATAATTTCTTTTTTCTTTTCCCATTCTCTAACCTTCATGCATATATTTCTAGCTCAGTCACCTATACCTGCCAAGATAAGAGGGACACAGCAGAAGTTAGAAGTGGACTGGCTCTCTTGCCATTTCCCAGTCTAAAATATTTAATATACCCTAAGATGGTGCATGAAAGTTAAGAATGTGGCTTATGCTTTGGGGAGCAGAGGTCA
>VYZP01045175.1:6270-22701 GCA_013400635.1 Hypocryptadius cinnamomeus
TTTTTCTTTTTTTGGTAATTAAACCTGCTTCTGCTGTAACTCATAGTGTTGTAGTTTCATTTGCCTACTAATAGCTAATTTACTCTCAAATGCATACAGGTATTCCAATTAAGCTAATTATCGAAGTTCTGTCTCCTTTTAAAGAAAGACAGCATATTTGCGTTTTTCTTCCATTCTCATTCATTCCCTTAGAGATCTCAGAGTGACTCTCTAGTGATTCTATCAGTTTAATAGACCATTTTTAGTATTCTAAGGTTATACTTATCTTCTTGAAGCTATTTCAAAGTATCTGGGTATTTTAAATATTCTCTGATCTGGTCCTTTCCTATTCCTGGTTGTGATTTTTTTTTTTTGCTTTAACTACTGTGATTAATGGGAATAATGGGACTAAAAATAAATACGCGTTTTTAATTACTTCTGAATTCTATTATTTGTGAATATGAGATTAGTAGACCCATGTTCTGCCAAAGCTGAATACTTAATGAAAATGGCTTGCATTAGTAGTAACAATTATTGCTAGTGATAGTACTCTCTGATGCAGATTTTTCCACTTCTCCTTAGAAAGAAAAGAAAGGACGAGAGCACTTGGGCAGTACAGAAATGTGCAAGGCACTAATTGAGACCAATTTATCTCTGAATGTTCTACTGGTGGGATGATTTAGCATAGTTATGCTTAGTTTCACTCTTTTGTTCTCTGTAATGAATTTTAAAGGGAGCTGACTGAGCCAAAGGGAAAGCAGGAAAAAACTTTTGAAACCAGAATAGCACAAAACACATTAAAAATAATTCAAATTGATGATAACTCAATTTCAAGAGCTCTGTAAGGAGCTGTTTGTTAGGTAAAGGCCCTAAGCTTCTCTCTGAAAGTTCAGTGAGACTGGAAGCTGTTTTTCTTGGTCATGGCAGCAGACCACTAAGATACAGGCAAGAGGAGCTTGGCTGACTGGCAGAAGCAGAAAGGAAGAATTCTGTATGTCATCACAGGAGTTGGCCCAGCAGCACAGTAAAGAAAAAATAAAGGTTTGTTTTTACCAATTTTGTGGAAGTTCAGATACATAATAGGAAAGCAGCAAATAACTTTCAGAGATTTTTTTCCTGTTTCATATCAACTGACTCTTTTCTTGACAAAGATTCTGCATGCAAGAAAGCTAATAGGTTAGCTTGGCATAGGCTTCAGACACCACAACTTCATTTCAGAATTGCATACTTTAAAGTGTAGCACAGACAATTAACCATACTTGGATTTGTTCCAAGTTTGCAATATCAGTCTTTGAAGGAAGTTTCTGTATTTTTTGCTTGATGAAGATACAGGATCTTTCCGTCCTGCAGAGTGAGGAAAAAAAAAGAAATTAAGGAAAATCACTATTCACTGTAAGAACACATTCTAGCCCTTTCTTCATAAAATAGAATACTTTGAATTCATTGCATGTTATTTCTTGGCTCAACATAGAACTTCTCTCAGAATTTCAATGCAATATGGCTAACAGCCAGAAAACTATCCCCATCCTTTTTCCACTGAACAGAAGTTTGAGTGCAGTGTTACTATGTGTTCAGGTCCACCTTTTATATAGAATACAACATGATAAAATATTTGATTTCTATGACTTTCAAATGTGAATGCTTTTTGTGATTCAGAAACCTCCTTATTCCCGTGTGCCATTTCTTCTTGCACCAACCTATGGAGTTAAGTTTCCTCTCTCTCTATTCTGGTGGTTCAGTAACACCTGTTTTGTTCAAGAACTTGCAAACACAAAAAAATTGTAGAAAGGCAAATGAGTAAGTATAAACCAAAAAAGTCAACAATCCCCATGTCACAACAGATCATATAGAAATAGAAAATTTGGCCATCTACAAAGTAAAACTTAAAGTAACTTAAAACTTGTGATGTTTTATGGGACAAGACTAATCATTCCTATCCCGTCTCAAATCCCATCTCACCTGCTTACTATATTGAGTTTTCTGACATTCTATATTAACTGCCTTCTACTCACTGGGATCTCAGAGCTCTTCTATCAGTTGTGTGCTGTGTAGTAATTTTGTCTCTCAAAATTAAAAATTTGTTTTTCAGAATATTGTGTAGCAGCATGGATAGATATGAAAATTAAATGCAATCATTCATGTGATGACTTCATACTCTTTGCAGTCATACAAGAGTATGCCTTTTGCATACTTATGCTTATATGTATATAATGAGTATGCTTATAAAGCATATAATTATGCCTTTTGAATGCATACAGATAATTGAAGTAATCTCACAGTGACCTCACAGTGGTGCAGGAATACTGAGTCTTGCAAATTGAAGGTCAAATGGAGATGGAAGAACAGATTGTAATAAACAATTGATTTGAAAACCAGGTAGACTTATTAAATCATTCTTCTTTTTTTTTTTTTTTGGAATGCTCACATGTTAAATTATGGAAAGTAATTAGTTTGAAAACTGTTTAAAGTAACTACTTATCATGGTCTTATACTCCTAAATTTTAGAATCAATTGATGAAATATGTTGAATATTTTCTTTTGAGCCTTAATTCTGACTCTTAGATCGTCTTTATCAGTCACTCATCAGAATGGTTTTAATCCCTAGAATGTGAAACTGAAGAGAGTAAGATAGGGTAGCTCAAGATAAAGATATGGAATCATAAACCTAAATCTACTAGGAAATGATTTCTCACCTCTGTACTGGAAGACTCAAAAAGAAATAAAAATAAGTGCAAACTGTATTTCTAAGGCTGAGATGTCATACTTCTAACTTCATATTGTACTTCTAACTCACTTTCAAGGACACTGAAGTCAGATATGGTGATCTCTGTGTTAATGAATGTTGGGTTTATCTGTGCCATGACTCATCTGAGAAAAGAGTAAGCTGGAAGGGTTGCAGAATCCTGAAGTATGAATTTTATTGTCAGAAACCTATTATTTCTATTTTAAAACCTATGTGTCGCCTTCATTTTTTTACTTCTGTCATTTCTAGGCAATCCTAAACCATTCACAAAAAGCTGTAGATTTGTTACTGGTGTAGGAACAAAATGTACAGAATTCCTAGTAACAGGCTGACTTATTATTCTGTTCTTTTAATAAGCCACCTGCATTAATTTAGAGCTTGAGCTGCAGTGGTTTCTCCACTACATTCAGTGCTGAAATTCAAGACAACAGTTTGATCAAATGATTGTTTTAGCCTTTTTATGCACTCATTATTGGCTGCTATCATGGGACTATGGATAGTTTAAGAGTATTTAGGTCTTGCAGCTGTGAGAGTTTATGAACTAGAAAGCTTACGTGAGAGTTTAGTCCTAAAAGTGCTGATCAGGTAGTTTCATCTTTCTGTCTGTCTGGGAGGTTTCCTCTCCTGAATTTGCAGTGATTCCTAGATTTGATTAAGTACAGAGCTGGTAGATTAAAGTAAATAATTAAGTAAGCAAATAAATAAATAATGTTATCTTCAGGCAGTGGCAACCAGCTTTTCAGTGAAAAAATTAGGAATTTCATAGGATTTTATTTTTCTATTTCAAATCTGTGCTTTAGGATACATGCAATCATGGAATCATGCTGAGTTGGAAGGTACTCACCAGGACCATTAAGTCCAGCACCTGACCCTGCACAGGATAGCCCAAAGAGTCTTACCAACTGCCCCAGAGCATTGTCCAAAGGCTTCTTGAACTCTGTCAGGCTGGTGCTGGGACCACTGCCCTGGGGAGCCTGTTCTAGTGCCCAAACACTCTCTGGGTGAAAAACCTTTTCCTGATGTCCAGCCTAAGCCTCCCCTGACACAACTTCAGGCCATTCCCTTAAATTCTGTCACTATCACCACAGACAAGAGATCAGTGCCTGCCCCTTCTCTTCCCTTCACAAGGAAATTGTAACTGCAACAAGGTTTCGCCTCATTCTCGTGTTCTCCAGGCTGAACAGACCAAAAAACCTTTAGCCATTGCTCATACAGCTCCTCCTCAAAGCCCTTCACCATCCTCATGGCCCTCCTTTGGACACTTTCCAGTAGCTTTGTATCTCTTTTTTTGTGGCACCCAGAACTGCCCCCAGCACTCGAGGTGAGGCTGCCCCAGCTCAGAGCAGAGCAGGACAATCCCCTCCCTTGCCCAGCTGGCCATGCTGGGCCTGATGCCCCCAGGACACGGCTGGCCCTGCTAACTCATGTTCAATTTAGGGACGGAACAACCATCCTATCTGTTAGGATGTGAAAGTGCCCTTTGATGTGAGACATGAAGTTACTCTAAGACAGCAAATTTAACCTACCTAGGGACAGACCCAGGTGCATTTTCCATTAGGTAGCAGGACAATAGATATTAGTAAACTGCCTAACAATAATAATAATGAGAATTGTTTGAAAGCTGATTCCAAAGTTATCCTAAAACAGATTTTAATTAAATTTAGAAAACTAGCTGTTTCACTGCTTTCCTAGCAGTGAGAATTGACAGTGAGCTTGGAGAACACCACTGAAGCTAGTGGAAGCCTATGGTTGGAATTAGGGTTTAATAAAGGGGAAGGTGTGAACTGACAGCAAAATGATGTAAGAAAACAGATTACTGTTTTCAGTAATTACAGAAAGAAACTCCATGTCAGAAAAAGATGAGTAATGTCCAAGATGTTATTACTGAGGTTCACTGAAACCAAGGCTTATTATTTACGTTTAGCATTTAGAGGTTTTTTACACTAAAAATCAACTTTTAAGAAGTGGAGTCCAGGTGTTAGAACACTGATTCAGTTTTCCTCTTTCCACATTAGAAATGCTATTTGATTGCAATTTTTTCAAGGGATATGGTAAGGATTATGACTTAGATATACTGACACTGTGGCAATGTATTGAGACCATACTGGTAGACAATCCCAAGGTATATTTAGAACCATGATTATTAACTTTTTCAAAGATAAACTGAGGAACAGAATCATCTAGGGAGTTAAGAAGTTCAGCCTAAGCCAAGAATTCACACTCACATATGCAAACCAGAACTTACAAAAAAGAAAGTTCAACAAATTTCAGACAAGACCAAAGATGAGTTCAGAATATTGAAAGTTTAGTGAAAATTTAGCACTGCCACTAAACTCAGTTTAAGGTTTAATAAACTAGAAATTTTGACTGTCCAATAAGAAAGTCACAGAAAAAGAGATAACAAAAAATATTGACAAATTTAGTGTTGGACATTTTGGCAATAAAGTGACCCAATTTCTTGGACTGACAATAAATGCCTAGTTGAAGCAAAACCACAAAAAATCTAGAAAAACCATTTTTAGATTTCTCACCGAAAAGAATGAATAATTTAAATGTATTTAGAATCTTGTGGAAATTTGGACTTAGGGTTCAGTTAGGGTTTAAATTAATTAAATGTGGAAATTAAGGTGTGAGAGTCTCTGTGAAAGTTTCTGAAAAGATTACACTGGAGAATACAAGATTTTAGTTGTTAACAGTGAAAAAATAGTATGAAGTATTTCTGAGCCTGAGAGAAGCCCAGATTTTGTGAGAGATGGCAGGAAGTGCTTGGCTGACTGGCAGAAGCAGAAAGGAAGAATTCTGTATGTCATCACAGGAGTTGGAGCAGCACAGTAAAGAAAAAATAATGACTAACTTTCAACTAAAAGGAGACTTTAGAATATAAATGCTGTAAGAAGATATGGAATTTCTGAAGCAACAAAGACATGCCCAAGGAGGTCTGGTCCAGGAGAACAACTAGGAGAAGATTAGGAATGGCATCTTAAATGTATCCAAGAAAGAGTGTGGAAAATTGTCATGAGGTTTCGCAAAAAAAAAAGAAAAAAAAAAAAGACAGCCTGAGGAACACTGTGCAATGAACCAAGGGTAAAGTATGAGTCAAAGGAAGAGGATAGGTAAAGATGTGGTTTACTGCACATAAAGTAAATGGGATAAGGGACAGCTTGCAATTAAATGCAATGAAATGTGAATGAGAAGTTTGGGACACCTGTGAATATGCTAAAGGAAAGCTTAAGAGTAAGCTATTTGTCTTTTATTATGAGAAACTGATGGAAGTGTCTTGTGGTTTGACATTGGCCAAAACACCAGGCATTCATGAAAGTAGTTTGCTTACTCTCTTTTGCTAGAGCTGGGTAGAAGAGAGGGAAAAAATTAACAAAGGGCTCATAAGTTGAGATAAGGACTGGGAGAAAAAAAAAATACTCTAAGAACAAAATAGGTTCAAATTTAAGGGTATAAAGGAAATTTGTTATCAACAGATTCAGAGGACAATAATGAAATATAAGACTTTAAATCACTTTTTTGCCTGCATCTCCTCCCTCTTTCCCACTGACAGTGTAGGGAGAGACGGCATGGGAATTTTGGTCAGTTTGTCACTTAAGATTTTTTTCTCTTTGCTCAGGGAGAGGAGTGTTTTTTTCTGCTATGCTGTGAGGTCTGTCCCACAGACAAACATTCTTCCCAAAACTGTTGTGGTACGGGTCACTCATCCATGGGAAGTAGTCCTTTAGAGATGGGGCCCTTGCTCCAGTCTGGAAGCAAAGGGCCCCCTCTCTCTCTCCATCTTTGGAAGTAAGGGCCCTCTATCTCTGGAAGCAGGGGTCCTCTCTCTTTATTCAGGTCTCCCACTGGTTCACAACTTTCTCTGGCATCCACCCACTCTAGCGTGAGCACTTTTCCCACAGGCTTGTGAGTGGATCTCTGCATCCTCCATGGACTTCATGAATTACAGGGGGACAGTTTGTTTCACTACAGTCTTCATCACAGCCTGCAAAGGAATCTTGGCTCCAACACTTGAAGCAGCTCCTCCCCCCCTTTTTCTTTTCCCCTGACATTGGTGCTGCCATGTTGTTTTCCCTTACATATTCTCACTTCCTCTTCTCCAACTAGAAGAAAAAACTGCTGCTTGTAGTCATTGTCAACAAGGTCCACTAATTCAGTTATTTGCAAGATCCTGCAGTGTCGAAAGGTTGATCTTTTCTAGGTGCTGTGCTGGGGAATTGCTCATCATGCTTCTGCTGCCAGCCAGGCGACCCCACCACCATTGCATGGGCGATGCTGGCTGCCATGGTGCTGGGGCTATTTAATGTCTCTCTTCATGCAGAGCACTGGGAAGGGAAAGCTGCCACTGGCCCTGTCCTTCTGTATGCAGTGCAGCTGGCTAGGGGTGGTCAGGCAGCCAAGGCTCACTGCAGGCTGTGCTGAGATGGCAGTGGCCGCAGTGGCACATTGCTGCAGGCCATGCTGGCATGGTGGCGGCTGCAGTAGCAGCCATGGTGCCTCCCCCTTGGTAAAACTGAGCTTGACCTGTTTTGATTTTCTTCTTAAAGGCATTACCAGCCTCTCTAATTGTGCCAGCAGCATGTCCATCTTCAGAGCCATCAGAGATTGGCTCTGTCAGACATGGTGGAAGCTTCTACAAGCTTCTCACAGAAACTACCTCTGTGGTCACCCCTGCTACCAAAAGCCAGGCTGTGTCAAACCAACACAAAGGTTCAAAGTAGATCACAACTAAGGTAGACAAAAAAGTATTAGTAGTACAGTGCCCAAAACATTTTTAAGGGATGCAATTATTTATGGTGTGTACTTCTTAACTCACATTCTAGATGGGATAGTTTGTTGTGATGCTTGTAAATGGTGTGACTCATGAATGAGGGAACTGGTAGTGAGAATTATGATCAGTGGGAACTATGGCTGTAAGAAACAAGTAATAATGGATTTCATGGTCCTTACAGGAGTGAAGAAACCAAGTTTGAAGAGCAGATCCCTGGACACCAGGGGAAAGAAAAAATAGCTCTTCAGGAAACTGGGATAGAGCTGTGAGGGACAAAGAAATTCAGTTGCGGAGGACAATATCCTCCACCTTCAAGACAGGCCTATCTCAACATTCAGGGAAACACCTGGGCATATCAAGAGACTGGTGTGGCTGAACAGAGAATTTATGATTGAGATTGCAAAAAGGTCTATACAAAAGCTGGAAGTGAGGACAGACTGTAATTCAAGCCAAGGAATTTTCAATAAACCTTGCCTCATACAAGAGTAGATCAAACAGGATGCATCTGAGAGTGCTCAGAGAACTTGCTGCTCTTGGCCATCTTTGAAAAACTTACAAAATCTGTTATGGTTGGAGAAAGGAAAATGTAGCCACCAGCTTCAAAACCTGCAAGAGAAACATTCCAGGGAACTACAGGTTGGACAGTTTCACTCTTGTGCCTGGGAAAATTATAGAATAAGTGGTCTTGGAAGCCATTTCTGGATGCATGAAAAGAAGGCTTCTGCAAATGGCCAGCACGAATTTATCAGGAATAAGTCATGTAAGTAGATGAGAGGCAGCTGTTTTCTACGTTGTAGGAGGTGAATCTTGACTTCTGCAGGTGTTTTGATCAAGTGTTCTGTAGAATCCTGGTAAGCAGCATGTCAAATTATAGGTGGTTGACCCACTATCTAGGTGAAAAATTGGCTTAATCAGTATAGAGGTTAATGAGTCAGAATCCTTGTTGAGGTTGAGAGCTCTCTGGGTATATCCTGGAACCTGTTCTGTTTAGCATCCTTTTCGATGGCCTAGATGACAGAGTGAAATACCCTTCATCAAATTTTGAACAAGAGAGGGATAAGGGTACAGTCCATAAAATAAAGAAGCTGAGCTGCACATGTGGGAAGACTAGACTGATTGTCCCATGAAATGTAAAGATGGAGAGTACTGAATCACTGTCATCTCTGGCAGTAACTCTGCAGGATAGGTCCTTTGGGTCCTAAAACAGTTTTCTTTTCAGTTGGAAAAGATCTTTAGATCAGTCCAACTGTTGGAAGCGTGAAGCTGGGAAGAAAATAAAAGCTCAAACATAACGGGGCCCATGGTGATCTGAAAGGGCACTTAAACCAGATAAGTGGTTTGTGGTGCCATGGCATCAGAGGAGACCACGAAGTGGGGTGAAAGCTGTGTGGTCCTGTTATTTTTGTTGATATCAAAGAATGTTTTGTACAACTACTACCAAAATAGACATCACACGTATTCCATAGAATGCGACCATGAAGAACGAAAACTTTGACCACAGTTCCACCCAGAGTGTGCCTAACTGGAGGATGAGAACTCAACATGGAATTTGTAGGGACAGATTGATGGGTTTGTCCTCCTTGCTCTCCTTAGAAGTGACATATTTTGCTAAGTCTTTTATCCTCATCTACACCAAGTGTTTTAATCTGGGAAATTAATTTGGTGATTGCATCAATATTGTTAGTGATAGATATAGCCATTGTTGGGGGTTAGGTTCCTTTCCTTTTGTTTCTTTTTACTTAGGGAATTTTTTCCCATAGATTGCTAGGAAACACTAACAACTGGGTACTTAAGAAAACCCGAAAGAAGTGGCCAAGCTCAGGGGAGGAGGACATCTGGTTGCACTTCTCTTTTCTGGGAGTTTTTCTCTGAGGGGCATAGATACCTGAGAATTGGGCTGACAAAAGATGGGGCTGGGGCAGCTGCTTTCTCTCTCTCTTTCTCTCTCTCTCTCTCGACTTCGTGTGAGGACAGTCGGAGCTGCCGCTTAGGGAAGGGAATTCACTGCTACTGCCAGAGCCCAGCCCAGATCTGCTTCTTCTGTCATGGGGTGAGCTTCTGCTCATGAGAGCAGCCACTGAACAGAGACCTTATTGTCACCTACCTCACTAAAAGCAGGACCTATCGCCGACTGCTCAGGTGCCCGAAATCCTGAGCTCTCCCCTCTCTGCCCTGCTGGGAGCCGGGCTGCCGCTGCCCTGCCCCTTCTCCAGCACTGCTCCGAGCTTTTGCTGCGCTGTAGCCCTGCAACCTCTGCCTGCCGAGATGTCCTGCCGATGACGCTTGCTGCTCCTGAGAGTCCTGCTGGGGCACAGGGATCGTGTCCCAGGGGTTTGTGGAGCAAAGCCTCTCCGCCATCCGCTCCCCTCTGGGCGGAGCCGCCATTACCGTGCTCCCCGAGCCCGCGCCACAGCGCCCCCTGCAGCCGCGGGGAGTCACCGCGCCTGCCCTGCCCGCCGGGAGCCAGCAGCGCCCCTGCTGGCTGCGAACGGAACTGCACCGACGGGGAAGGCGCCTGCGGCCGAGGGAGGGCTGGGCCCGGGTTTGTGCTCTGGCTCTGTCAGTGCCGGGGCTGTTGTCTGTTTGCTTTATCATACACACCAGTAAAGAACTGCTATTCCTAGTCTCATATCTTTGCCTGAGAGACCCTTAATTTCAAAATTATAATGATATGGAGGGAAGAGGTTTACATTTTCCATTCCTGCCTTCCTTAGCAGACACCTGTCTTTCAAATCAAGACAGCTATTCTGCAATATATGCAGTTAATGCATATATTGACAAAAATCCAAAAGTGGTACATGTGGGAGGGAAAGAGGCAACAGTCAGTAGTTGAAACATGGGAGGCTCAGGCTGGACATAAGGAAAAATCACTCACAGTGAGGAAAAATATGCAACCTAGATAGACTGAAATATGTGTCCCTGGTGGCTTCCAGACTGTATAGAGCTCTGAGCAACTTGTCCTGAATGCACCGTTGACTCTGCTTTGGGTGGGAGACTGGATAGCAACCTCTCACGGTCTACTCCAGTTGCATGACCAAGTGATTCTGGGTGTTTCACAGGGCATCAGTGAGCACAGTCTCAGGCTTTTGTTACATTTTAGTAAACAAGAAACTCTGAGAGAGACAAATGCAGCATTTGCAATTAGATTTCAAATTAGGTTTAGGATGGGAGTGATTAAATTTCTGTCTTGGCATGTAATTCGTATGATTGAACTGTGAGCCTAGGTGTGTGAGTGTAGATTAAGGACTGGTAAATGAGAAGCTCTGGAATGACAGTAAGTGTGCCATTGGTCGTTTGGTTTCCCAGGGGAAAAATTAAGACTGTCACCACTCTGAGTATATTGATCTAATCAAGCCTTTGCCTAGTGCTAGGTTTTGGAGATGGGTATTCTTTGGTCTGACAGTATGAACACAATTAAAATGCATGCCACAAAATAAATTTAGAACAGGAACCACTTGGTTTGTCAGGGTAAAAATTAGAAGAGATATTCCACATAATACCAATGAAACTAATTTAATTTTGGGATTATGGTTGGGGGTTAGTAGACTCCCTAAAATGTCTGCAAAAATGACAGATCAAACCAGAACCCAAAAAGAATAGCACGATACCAGACAGTATTTTCATGGTTGAAATGGGAGAAGTTATACCCTATTAACACTGAACATTGTGCAAAATCATGATTCACCTATACTGTAGTAGAAGATGTGACTGTCACTAACACTGTCAACTCAGATGGGTAAAAAACGGACCTGTTTTCACCTGAGATATGTGATATCCTACTTCTTGGCCTCTGGCTGTCTCTCCAGAATAGCAAAGATTTTCTCTCAAGTCTGGGTTGTAGGTTGCATCTACCAGCCAACAGCAGATGTGATAATAGGGTTAGAGCTGACTTTTTATTTAGGGCTCAATCAGACAGATTATTTAGAACAAAATTTAGCCTCATTACCAAAGTTATTAAGAATGTTAGCCATTAAGGCTCTAAAGGAGACTATGTGTTGCACTTCTCTAGGGCTTTACTGCACATTGACTAACCTAGAGCCAAGATTTCATAAATTTGAAGATAAACCATTCTAAGATTTCCACTAACAATCAAATCCCAAAGTAGGCTTTGAACAGCAGATTCATTTTCATGTTTGGCTGTCTTATGACGCAGCGGTGCATTAAGGCTAGAGTTTGTGCTAGAGTTTAGATAAAAGGATCATACTAAATTACAATAATTTTGGAGTTTTCTACCAGAGTAAATTGTTAAAACATGATGGTTTATTTCCCTGTGAATTTTTCTGGTCATGTCCTGATAACATTATCTGTTCAGAGGTGTAAGACAGATACAGGGCTGTACTAAAAGCTGTGGTTTACAGACATAGAAGCTGAGCAGAGAAGAAATCTCCTTTTGTTCTTCACTACAGACTTGCCTGTATTTCCCTCCTTTCTCCATTCCTTTTCCTGCTGGCTATTGAACCACAAGGCTATAAGCAGAAATGGAGGAAAAAGATGTACACTTCTTCCATAAAGTTGACGGTAATGCACTGTCTGGGGGGAAATCGGGTGCCTAAATTTCAATTAAAGATATTGAGAATTTCCTATATTAGCTTTGAGCTGAGCTCTGGGAATAGCATCGTGCTTGGTCCAACAGTTTTTGATAAGTAGATTCATACAAGTTCTAACAAAGGCCACAGGGTTCAATCAAGTAGAGGAGTCACTGTAAGATTAGCACAGAAGCAAAGACAAAAAGAGGTATATTGTATATAGACAGGATTTTTTTACTTTGGTAAAGTGAGTAGGGCTGAGATACCCATGTATCTAATGCTAGTATTATTAGGAAGCTTAGAACTCAGGTTAGCGGTGCTAAGGGCTAGGAATACTGCCTGTCAAGAAAGGACACGAGGACGCACATTACAGCTGAACTTGACAAGTCTTGTGCTGTTATAATCTGACCTACCAGGTCACTAGAGCTCCTTTTGAGGTTGGGGTTCAGTTAAGAGTCTAGTCCAGCAGTACTCAGTGAACTGGATTTTTTGCCTCATCCAAATTCTGTTACTGAGTTAGGGCTAGGACTATATTCATGGTTGGTCCCCTGGATGAACTCAGGGGGTGCTGAGTGTCATTGAGTTTAAATTGGTGCCAGAACTGGTGTGAGTAAAATTTAGTGTAGTGAACTTACTAGAATGTCCAGCAGATGAAGTGGGGATTGTGCAAAGGTCAGGACTCAGAACTTGGGTAACAAAGATAGGTTTACCAGCGTGTATTCAAATGTCAGTCAAACTAGATGAGGTTCCAGATTTGACATGCTCTGTGATTAAGTCTTTTTCTGACTCATTACCTGTTACTGGGCTAGTCAGAGCTGGTGAGCTGTGTTTGGGAGATAGCAGGTTCACTGTCAGACACTAGGTTTTGTTGTGGTGTGACATACCCAGGTTAAAAATCTATATGTTTATGTGTGAAGCTCATGGGAGCAAGGGGGTAGATGTTGGTGGCCTGTGCAATGCGTGCTGCTGCCATAGTATTTTTTGATGAAAAGGTGTCATTTGGATGAGAAGGAAAGGAAAATGCTTGTGTCTCTGCTTACCATTCCAGGAACATGTCAGCAGCCAAGGAATTAGTCAAACTTACTTTTTTCAAAAGTAAATGGAAACTGCTGTCATGAAATCAGAAGGAGATGCAGGAAACCAAATTAGCCCAATAAGAATGCAATGAGAAAAGACTAATATGAATTGTAGGTGGAATAGGTACTTATTGACTGCTTTTGGATGTCTTCCTTGCATTCATTAAAGTCCAAAAGATAGCAAACTGGTAGATACATATATTGTATCTGGTAAAAACCTAGCCAAATGGCATTTTCCTCAGGCTGCAGAGAATTAAATTCTGTAGCTATAGACCTCCAATGTTCATAAGGAAAACAAAAAGAGAAAAAAACTCTTAGGAGGTCTGTTTCTGATTAGTGAGATCACATGATAAATTATGCATACAATTTTAAAACATTACTTAAGAGAAGGAGATAAGCAGAGACAATCTCGAACATCTCAGTGAACATGTGTCATGGTTTTAAACCCATCTGGAGATGAAACACCACACAGGCACTTGTTCAACTCTGCTTCTCTTCCACCCTCATCCCACTGGAATGGGGATGAAAATTGAAATAAAACTTGTATGTTGAGATAAGAAATGTTTAGTAATTGAAAATAAAGTAAAATAATGTAAACAATTAAAATAATGATAATAAAAAGGGAGAAAACCAAGTGATCCACAGTACAGTTGCCCAACACTTACTGACTGATGCCAGACCTCCCTTCCTGGAGCCAGATCAGCTCCTTCCAGGTAACTCCCCTGAGTTTATATACTAGGCATCATGTTCTGTGGTGTGGAATATCTTTTTGGTTGGTTCTGGTCACTTGCCTCAGATGTGTTCCCTCCTGGTTTCTTCTGCTTACCTCACTGGTGGAGCACAAGCCACCAATCAAGGAAAAAAGTCTTTGATTTAGGGCAAACACAATTTAGCAAAAACCCCAAACACCCATGTGTTACCAACACCATTCTCATTCTGTACCCTAAACACAGCAGTGGAAGAAATTAACTCTGCCTGAGCTGAAACCAGCACAGCATGAAATCACAAATTGTCAGTAGAAACATTTGAATAACAGAATGAAAAAGCCCAAATTCCTTCACACTCTAGGACTTCGCCTGGATCTTTGGTACTACAGCATATTGACAATAGGTCGGACTGCTCAGGTAATGATAAATCCACTGTACGTTAGAAAACCTGTTTTTTTTCTCTTATACTTCAAGCAAGGGTTTGCCAATTTCACTAAAGCAGAAAAAAAGTAGGTGGTACTAAGAACAATGTACTTTGTGTGAAGTACTAATAGTTTGTACCACTTTGTAGTAGTGGCAAAGCAGAAGTATTCTGCAGAAGCTTAGAATTACAGGAAAACAATAGCAGCTAGTATATTCATGCAATTTGCTCTTGCAAAAACTCCAGAGGATGAGACCACATTAGTTTTTTTGACTAAGTGAACAGGTAAGCAAAATATATACTTTCTAAATACCTATATCAGAGTACCTAAAATAATTAAAAATAACTTCAGAGGCTTCCATCTTCTTGGTGGAGCAGTTGCCTTTAACAGTTTTGCCATTAATTTTAAACATAAATTTCTAGTTCATCTTCAAGGGAGAATCTAGTCCAAGCTCAAGGGAGATCAGTGAGATGTTTGTCTTTCCTTGGAGATTTTTGTCCAGTGTATCTAGTAGATATAGAATGATGGGTATTATATAGACATGACTTGCAGTGTCTTCTGTGTTATTTTTACAGTAAGAATATTTTCTCTGTAGAATTTTCTTAACTTTCAAGATTTGAATGAGAAAAACAGTGGCCTTTTTCTGTTCCTTCTTCACTCTGCTAAGTTTTTGTCAAGAATGAAAATATACATACATGTAAGCAATTTATATGTAATAATAATGCATGTGTACAGAGCTTCATAGAGTTCCACAGAACAGTCTGAGTTGGAAGGGACCCCAAGGTTCATCAAATCCAACTCTTAAGTGAATGGCCCATAAGGAGATTGAATCTGTGACCTTGGTGTTATTACATGTCTGTGTGAATGTGCAAATATATTGGTAAATTTGTCTATCTCTTCATAGGTAACTTCACATACATTTTTTTTTTAAGCAGAGGGCCAGAACTGGTCACAAATATCTAGCTGGCTCCCTACAGCTGCTTCAGATTATTCAACATCTGTTGTGTGAGTTTATAAAGCATGGATTATGCACCCTAGGGTGTTGTTAGGAAGTAAAGGGACCTCCTAAAGATCATTTGAATGCTGTATGTAAAGTTACCACAAAATTTCTTCCAGATGCAATAAATACTTGAAGTTCTATTGCAGTCCTTTATAATGACCATATCTATTTTGCCAACAGTGATACCTGAAACAGTAGTTTAAAAGAGCATCACTTAAAGAAAGGAGCTTCAGCTAATGAAAAAAATCTTATATTTTTTCAGTCCTAAGGAACAGAATTGTATTCTAGGCATACAAGAAACTCATGAAACTCATAGAACTCAAGGAACTCAAAAAACAAACTATTGTGGGCAAGCTTCAGCACATTATTTCTTGAAAATACACACATTATTAAAGCACATGTACTTGGTTGCCACATGTTCTTTGATCTGTTGTGATCTGTTATTCAGTTCACCAAGCAGCCTCTATCTCAGTACAAAAAGGTTTATGTATGTGCAAGTATATGAGTGTGCACATTGTTTGTATGTAAGACAGTACATACTCTCAGTTTAGCCACATTCAAATGCTGCAGGAGTGAAAGCTCATACGGAGTTGGAAAAAATATAAGAGCTTGGGTTTTGCTTTTGGGAAAATGCAGAACAAGACAAAGAAAAAGCACATGTTATACTCCATTTATTTTCATCAGAGTAAAACCAGTGAAAGTAGAAATAGATTAAAAGTTGCTTTCAAAGATTGATGAGATGTTATTTTAACAGTTTTAATGCCCTACATACACTAAGACTCTGGTAAGTAACGGTGTTTTAGATGACAATAAAAATTGTTTCTCATCAAAAAAGGAAGATGTTTTCCAGAAGTTTTGGATTCATCTCTGTGAAAGCAACAGTCAAACTGCCTGCTGTGAGTTTAGGAAGTCTGGGCAAATGGCTACTTGACATACAAAGACGGCCTGTGCAATTGCTTTCCCTTACGAGGTCAGTCATAGAGTTCACTGTTGGGGCATGACAATCACATCAGCGTGATGGATGGGTGTCATGGGAGGGCCCCACTTCCTCTGCATAGTCTCAGTGAGGCCAGCACTTCCAGGGTGTGTCAAACTCATCTTTCTGTGCAACCTACATGTGCCCAGTGTATATTTATGAAGATGGGAGCAGCATGTTCAGGCTGATTGCATCCACTGGATGTGCTCTGCACAGCAGTTTCACTCTTGT
>VYZP01045175.1:25961-53647 GCA_013400635.1 Hypocryptadius cinnamomeus
GGTAGTATACATAATGATCTCTCTTGTCATGTTGTTTTTACCTCCTCACTTAATGTATTATTTGGTGGTTACATAAAACTTTTTTTTTACTTTTTTGTTAATCCAAAAGGATTGTCTTCCTCAGCATGTCCTCTGTACTCGTAGGGCTATAAAGAAGCATCTAGGGAGAAAGATGCTTCTGGACAGGTGAATAAAAACCTCAAAAAATCTGGTTATCTTTCAGTTTATTTTCATTCACTTTCTGTAGACCATTGACTTCTCCTCACTTTGACCATAATGGGTGTGTTCCTATCCCAAATGCACAAGGAACGCATTCTAAAACGTTTTTTCAAGTGAGGTTTAATTGCACTCTCTAAATGGTTTTATCAGTATTTTTTCTCTTTCTCCCCCCAACAAGTCTTTGCATTTCAAATCCGCTACATCTTTTATTGGCACAATGGTATTGCTCTGATTCATCAGCATAAAGGACTTGCTGACAGATGACTCCTGACGGACCACAAATTGAAGACCGCTGGGAAATCCTGTGTTGCTGCAGCCAAGATGTCTAATCTGAGATGTAATGGATTGCTTTTCCACAGTATTGAGCAGCAGCAAAATTAACAGTGAGCTTCACTGGTATGGCACTTTGGTTTGGGTTACTTTTTTCCTTGAAATTTTCAAAGAAAAAGCTTAGATCCACCTCATGGTAAAGATTCAGCTTTCTTTTAAAATGGTAATGTGTAACATATATGAAGAAATTGCACCTCTCTGCCTTTTGCTCAAGTAACTTTTTAGGCAACTTGCCCCCTAGTCTCCAATGTAAGCATAAAGGCTATAAAATCAATAATTTATTTTCCCAACAAGATTCGTCACTTTTTTTGTAACTGTTAAAAGTGCATTTAAACACCATATTACACAATTTTCTGCTTAGCATACTCATTCTTCTTGGTAAAATTATGTCACAAAGTCCAGCATCTGCCTAACTTTCCTTTAATCATCTTCCATCATGTAAGACATATAAAAGGGAAAAGTGAAACAAAATCCCAAACATCTGTGCTATTTTCTAGTTCTACAACCAACCATTTTGACGTAGGTTAAGCCCAGCATCATAGGAGAGAGTCTAGACTTTATTTGAATTTCTATAATATTTGAAAAATATTCAGAGGCTTTGATGAAATAAAAAGAAGCAAAATTTGGGAATCTCTTCTATGATGTGTATTTATACGCTCAATAACTCTGAAGTTAAGAAAGGGAACTCCTTGCCATATTTCTAAGACATTTCGTGTACTTAGTGTTTTGAGGTTTTTTTTTTATAATCTGGGTGATTTCCAGCAGCAGAATTTAATACCTGTTCCTCAAAATTTATACAATCACGAGCCAGAATCTTTGACTTGTGAAAAACAGAAATATTAGATGCGCATGCTTCCACTAAACAGAAGAACTGAATGTTTAAGAATCTCTCTCCTGAGCAGATAAGATGACTTCAAGAGTTTTAAAACCTAGGTCTCAAATCTATTTTCAGTTAATCCCCATTTGAGCTATTTATGCTACTAGCTGTCAGCTAATTTCAATGATATTATAAGGCAATTTGTGTAGGTACTTGTTAGAGGATATATGATTAATGGAATTCTCACCACCACCTTCAAAACACTGGCAGCAGTAGAAAGATTGTTTAAACCAAAGAAGTGTGCTGAGTAAAGTACACAATGGGATTGTAAACTCAGAGAAACCCTCAGGGAAAGGGACTCTGTTTACTATATTTATAGTGGGCCCAGTTCCAAGACACAGGAGAAGAAACACAAACATTCACTGCTGCAATGGATTAGAAAAGGTCTCTTTCTGCAAATGTAAGAACAGGCAGCAGTAGGTTAACAGATCTCACACTGCTAATAATTTGAAAAGCAAATGGCTACACAAATCTGATAAAACCTTCTTGGTCTCTGAAGTTTGTGAAGGATTATTTTAGCAATTTATGTCTAAATTCAGTTAAATTCTGAAGAGAAGAAATTGAAAGAACAAGTGAGTTCTGGAATTTCAGCCTAGATGGATGTAGGGTTGTTTTGTAGAAAAAAATCACACAGCACTAGAAAAAGGAAAGAGATTCTTGAAATACTCTTGAAAACTGAGATATAATAATAAAATCTCACTTTTTTTTTTTTTTTAATGTTTTATATCGTTATGACAAAAGTAGTGGTCAAAGCCAGTCCCAAATATGAAGTTTTTCATACTGGGACCAGCACTTTCTCTATGAGGCTGTTGCTGTTGCTTTCTCAACTCTGGAGTACAGGAAAAAGATGAAGAGAGAAGCCATGGTGTTTAAATGACATGTACAGTTCCTGGAGAATTCTATGGAAACAGCAAAGATGAACAACAGAGAGTTAGTTCATGCATCTTAATCTTGGGATGTTTTGGATATGTGCTTTCCACAACACTACCTGGACTGAATCAGGAGTTGGATTCACCATATGTGCTTCCCATAGAGAGCAAATCTTCTGCTTGTATTCAAGAGTGTCTCAACAAGTCATATCTGATAAGCAGTGATTCTGTGTCTGAGAAAAATTCTGTTAATGACAGCATTCTGTTAATGTAGTGTAATTTAATAATGCCATTTTTGAAAGAGAATGTTGCCTCAAGTTTAGTGATGTGCATATTATTTTGAATGCCCGAATTTGCATGAAATGAATTGGGTCATTTCTAATTATGCCCTTACCTTACTTATATTTTATCTTTCAAATATTTCTCAGTTAAAGAAATATGGTCTAAAAAGGCTGTAAAGTAAAAGAAAAAAGCCAAAACCAGGTTGGAAACATGGTTATTTCCACGGGCCCAATTCCAACTTTACTCACAACTGTGGCCAATACCACTGAAGTTAATGGAGTTGAAAAGGGTGTAAGTTAACTCAGACTTGGACTTGTATCTTTCCAGATTTGTCCCTTGTGGCTTACAATAGAAGGAAATTATTTGATTTTTTAAAAAACAAGCTCTGACAGCTTGAGGTGGAAGCTAATGTCTCTTTTTCTGCCAAAAATCATATAATTTGGGGTGGAAAAATATACTTTATAGTATATGATGAAACTAAGTGCTCACTGGATGTCATACTGAAATGGAATTGTATTCTCCAGATTGCTGTACAGTTAGCATAATGATATATAATGGCACATTTTTCCCCCTGTTATGTATTTCCCTGCACTCTGGCTGTTACATAAATAGCAAGTTTATTGTCTTACAATACGAAAATCAGTGTAGATTGATTGTCTTGCAATCACTGTTAACCATTCAGAGGACAGGGATTTGTATAATTGCTGCACAGTCTCACTGACTATACTGTGACTATTCAAATGTCCATAGTCAAGCTGTTACTGTAGCTCTTGACCTAAATGTGTGAAGTATGATAGATATATAGAGGTCCCTCTGAAATCAGTGGAAACTACTATGAAGCTCAGCGCCTTTAAAAGCCTTGCCATCTGGCCTGTCTGGTTCTTATGCTTGAGGTGAAAGTGACAGAAATGTTTGCCAGCAACATACTTACATGTGGCTTCTGCTTTTCTCTTTTTTGGTGGAAATACAAAAAATTTTGGACAAACACTAAAGACATGGGTGATAAGCAGGAGTTCAGATATAGCATGAAATAATGGAAAAGTCATCTGGTTTTAAGTGTATACAGCAAAAGAAGGCAAATATTTCCCATATTACTATTATTCAATTGGTCTTTCCATTCATTTTTATATATAAGCAAAACTTGTGTTCTCAGAACAACAAGAATGCATAAGTATAGACATTTACCCTTTTTAATCACTCTTTTGGCAGGAGGAAGACTATCTGGCATTTTATGGAAACTTTTGCGGTGTGAAACTTCAGCTTAGGGGAGGAGGATGGAGGAAGGGAGGGTTGGGAAGCAAGGGAATGAAACAGTGATGACAGAAGTTACAATAGAGAGCCAGATAATGGCCCTCAGGAGAAAAGTTTTTAAAGCCTTCTATTCTCTTTGAGCAATTTGGCAAACTCTTTTGCTTGCATATCCATATACTTTTTTTGTATTTAGTTTTTAATAGCCATATCCTTCTCTGAAAAAACCACTTTCTCTAGACCTTAGCCTGCAAATTCATCACGTCTGTGCTCTATTCCTACTTTAAAATCAGAATGATCTCTTGAGTTATCATTTGAAAAATGATAAAAACTGGAGATGATTGATAATAATTTCATTGGCAAATCAGCGCTTCAAAATTTTTGCAAGAGATGGTAAATTAATTGTATATTTCTAAGGAATTACCATTATGCATGGTGTTTATGAATAATGTAACACATGCATAATGTGTGCTTGAAGATATTATACTTCTCTTTCAAGGCTTATGGTACCTTTTGGTTCTTAAGAAATCATAGAATCATAAAATAGCCTGGTTTGGAAAGGATCTAAAAAATCATCTAGATCCAGACCCCTTGCTGAGAGCAAGGACACCTTTCACAATATAGGTTGTTCTGAGTCCCATTCAAACCTAACCTTGAACACTTCCAGGTATGGGGCATCCAAAATGTCTCTGGGCAACCTCTTCTTCTACTTCACCTCTCTTACAGGTAAGGATTTCTTCCTAACATCTATACTCAACCTACAGTTTTTCAAACCTTGAGTTTGAAGTCTTCAAACTCACCTTCCACCTTCCTGTCATTATATGCCCTTGTAAAAAAGTCTCTTTTTGGCCTCCTTGAAGGCTCTTTTCAGGTACAGGAAGACTGCCATTAGGTCACCTGGTCAACATCTGATGTCTGAACTGAACAATTACATTTCTCTCAGCCTTTCCTCATAAGAGAGGTGGTCCAGCCCTCTAATGGTCTTGGTGCCTCTGGACTCACTCCAACAGCTCCATGTCCTTCCTATGCTGGGACCCCAGAGCTGATGCAGCCCTGCAGGTGGGGTCTCAGCAGAGCAGAGGGGCAGAATTCCCTCCCTGGCCCTGCTGCCCACACTGCTTTGGATGCAGCCCAAGACACGTTTGGCTTTCTGGGCTGTGAGTGCCCATGGCTGGGTCATGTCCACCCTGTCAGCCACCAGCACTCCAAGCCCTTCTCAGCAGGGCTGCTCTGATCTGTGTTGGCTCCAGAGGTTGTCCTGACCCAGGTGTGGCACCTTGCACTTGATCTTATTAAATCTCATGAGATTTCCATGGACTGACTACTCAAGCTTACCCAGGTCCTTCTGGATGCCATTGCATACTTCAGGTGTATCAACTGCACCTCTCAGCTTGGTGTCATCTGCAAATTTGCTGACAGTGCACTTGATCCCTCTGCCCATATCATTAATGAAGGTATTAAATAACACTGGTCCCAGTATGCACCCTTGCGGGACACCACTTGTCCCTGATATCCATTGGGACTCTGAGCCATTCACCACTACCCTCTGGATGCCACTGTCCAAACAATTTCTTATCCATCTAACAGTCCACACATTGAATCCACCTCTCTCCAATTTTAGAGAGGGATATTATGGGGGTCTGTGTCAAAGGCTTTACAAATATTCAGATAAATGACATCTGTAACCCTTCCCTTGTCCACTGATGCAGTCACCCCATCATAGAAGGCCATTGAGTTCGTCAGTGAGGGCTTGCTCTTCATGAAGCCATGCTGGCTGTTTTGAATCAGATGTGTTTTACTATTTTACATATATGTGTGAGAATAGCGTACTCGTTATGGTGTTGCGGCTGGCGGTTCAGGCTACTGAGCTAACTGTCAGGAAAAAACGTGTCTTGATTAAAAGACAAATCCAATGTCACTTCCATAGGTCTTAGCGACTCTTCCGTGGCTTAGCTCTATAACACAAGATAATTCAGCTGGCTTTTTCTCAATAAATTAAACCCTTGTGAGTATTTGTGTCCATGTCTAAGAACAATACACCATCCAAACAGTGAGATTGCCAGGAGAGTAGACCTAGTATGAGAGTGATTTGTGGAGTATGTAGTACAATGTTACTTCATATCTCACTGGGAAACTGGAGAATTCAAAATAGTCTATTCAGAAGACAATGAGATTCTTTGATTCTTTTTTTTCTTCACAGAATTTTGAAAGAAGTCACCATGACTTTTGGATGGGCAAGTGAACAGAAAATGTAACTATATTTAGTTTTTTCAGTATGTTAAATGCTTTTGCCCTCTCTGGGAATTACCTCAGGGCACTTTTAAAAGCAGACGGTGCCTATGTCTGCATGGACAGATGTATCACATGATCTAAAGATCAGTGTCTTTCCAGAGAAGCAGCTAGGATCCATATAACATGGACTGGGATGTTGAAAAAAATTATATCTTATGGCTATTTTAGCCACTAGATCCAACATTTTCTTTCCTCTGCACAAAAACTAGAAACTCTGGCTCAAAATAAGTGTTTATTCAGGATAGGAAGAGATGAGTATTCTTACTTAATTTCCTAAGTAATGAAGAGGTGGAAATAATTATATGAAATGTAACTTCTTTTTCAGCTTTATCTACAACAGTTTCCTGGGATTACTCAAAGTACATATAGGTAAACCTGAAAATTGAAAACAAATCATAGAATCATAGAAGGTTTTGGTTTGGGAAGGACCATAAGCATCATTTTGTTCCAACTGCCCTACTATGGACAGGGATGCCTTCCAGGGGTGGGGCATTCACAATATCTCTGGGCAAACTCTTCCCTTGCCTCACCACACTCACATGGAAAAATTTCTTCCTAACATCTAATCTAAACCTACTCTCTTTCATTTTTTGTCACTTTTTCCTTGATGTCTGATCCATTGACCACTCTGAGCCATTGACCACTACCCTCTGGATGTCACCATCCATTCTTATTTGTCAAGCAGTCCACTCACCAAACCCTCTCTCTCTAATTTTAGAGAGAAGGATGTTGTGGCATACTGTGTCAAAGGCTGTACAGAAATCCAGATAAATGACATCTGTAGCCCCTCCCTTTCCCACTGTTGCAATCACTCCATCATAGCAGGCCACTTGATTGGTCAAGCGGAACTTCTTGATGAAGCCATGATAGCTGTCTTCTAGATGCCTTAACATAGCTTTTTAGAGGATCTGTTTCCAGTAGTTCTCAGAGATCTCCTTTCTACCTTTTTTAAAGACAGGCACAAATTTTCCTTATTTTCAGTCACCTGAGATTTCACCTGACTGCCAGGATTTTTCAAATGTCATGGAGAGTGAAAGGGACTCTGCTCCCCATCCTGTCATCCATCCAGTTGAGGAGGTGAGGAAACAGCGGTTGCCATTGAACATTGAGGCAAAACTCTGTTGAATACTTCCACTTTCTCCTCATCTGCTGCTTCCAACTTTTCACTCTTGTTTATCAGAAAGGGTCACCTTCTTTGACCTTCCTTTCCTGGTTAACATGCCTGTAAAAACCCGTCTTCAAATCCCTTGCCTGGTTCTGCTGCAGCTTCATCTGGGACTTCCTCACCATAACCCTTCAAAACTGTACTTCATCTCTATATTCATCTGTACTTGTTTCCATTATGTGTGCATTTGTTTTCCATTATGTGTGCATTTGCTTTCCCTTTAGTTGGACCAGCAGTTTCCTACTGAGCCATACTGGCCTCTTGCCTTTTTTTTCCTGAGTTCTTACTCCTGGGGATTGCCAGGTTTTAAGCCCAGTAGAACACTTCCCTACAAATCTGCCATCTCTGTTCTACTTCCTTGTCTGAGGGAAGTCTCCCAGTGAATCCTGTTGACTGTCTCCCTGACAGAGAGATGGAAGAGCTGGAAGTTTGCTTTCTTTAAATTCAGGGGCATAACTTTTTTCCTTACCTGACTTGTATCTCCCAGGATGGCAAATTCCACCAATGTATGATCGCTGCATCCCAATGCATGATCACTGCTGCCCAGGCTCCCCCCAGTTTTGATGTTCAAGATAAGCTCGCCTACATCAGATCCAGTATTGCATCCCCTCTGGTAGGGCTGCTGTCTATGCCCTGGCTCAAGAAATTATCCTTCATGGATTTCTTGAGTCCTCTGGATTGCCTGCAACTTGCTGTGCTATTTTTGTCAGCAGGTATCAGAGTAGACAAGAACCTGTGAATGTGATACATCCAGTAGCTGAAGCAAGAAGTCTTTGTGAATACAGTCCCCTTCATCTCCAGTAGACACCATCCACAGGGATCCCTTTGTTGCTTTTGTCTCTGATTCTTACCCACAGACTTTTGGCCTGCCCATGGTTCTTCTGTAGATACAGCCGTTCACACTTAATCCACCTCTTGACGTAGAGGGCAGACTCTCCATATCTTCTTCTTCCCCAGTTTCTTCTGAATACCCTGCAGCCATCGATAGCTATCATTGATAGTTTCTCCCACCAAGTTTCCGTATGGGCAACAAGGTCATAACTTTCTAGGAGTAGAGTGGCTTCCAGCTCCTCCTGTTTGTTGTCCATGCTGTGTGTATTTTTCCACTTCAGGTGGGCTGATAGTCATGTTGCCTTCCTGGAGGAACACCCTTTAAATCCTTTGATATATTTTCCTGGGTTTTTTTCCCAGTTACCTGTTTTTCCTTGTTTCCCTGTTACTGGTTTCTGTTACCTCAGAAGTCCCTAGCTCATCTCTGTAAGACTGGAAGTGTGGCCCAGTATGGCTAGCACAGGTCAGAGCCACTGGCATTGGGCTCTTGCTAGCACCTTGTCCCTTTAACCTTGGTCTGTCATCCTGCAGCTTGCCAATGTGATGGGTCTCTCTGTCCTATCACATCTAGTTTAAAGCTCTGTCAATGAGCCCTGCTAGTTCCATTCATTGTAAACTGTATACTGCAGTATTTTCAATCTTGTGAGCCAAATTGTCCTTAAACAGATGGATCTAATTGTGATTTACGAGTGCTTGTCTCAGGAAACAGAATTTGGCTGTGACTTTGATGCATGTGTGGGAGTGGGTGTGCAAGCCTGCCTGGGTACATGTGCAGACATTACTGGGGTAAAACCCCCCAGGGCTCACTGGACAAAGAGAGAGAAAAACGTTGGTTTGTTGTTTTATTGCTTGGATTTTAGCCTGTCCATCAGAAAGAAGTTAAACGATAATGCTGAATCCGTTCATTATAGTTCATTTTAATGTGTTCATATATTTTAAATAATGGCAAAGGCTATTGCCATCCTAGTCAAGAGACAATATCAGGTTTTTTTTCTTTTTGTAAAATTCTAAAAGGAAATTGATATTTCTCCCCTGTGCCAACAGGACTGGAAATAGTGCCATCCTTGAAAAAATGAGACAATTTATGTCCTTCCTTGTTAGGTGTGAACCTCACTGGCTAACGTACAACACTAAGTCTGAAATGCTTTCTGAATCATTGAACTGTTTAATTTAAACAAGAAAGTACGTTTATAGGGTAGTGCATATTGAGCTATGAGCATATGCATTCCTCTTGTATTTACTCTGCATATTTTGTGGAAACATGAGAGTTCCAGATAGGAACTGAAAGTGTAGATTAGATTATGTGATTTTTCTGCAAGAAGGTTGTCGTTACAAGGCTTTGAAAATGTCCACTGATTCCTCCAGCTTCCCAAGCAAACTATGGTGTTCATAAAAACTACTGCCTCATCACAGCTGATAGACCTGCCGCCCTATGTCAATGCTAATCATTGCCTTCACCTGGTTACCATTTTCATGGCTGAATCCAGACTTCTCATGAGCTTTACTATTAATCTTCGATCTACTTTGAAATGGCTGATCAGAGTCATAAACTTAACAACTCTAGCAATTGCTGTCAATGATTTTACAACACCTTGAAATGAAATAGACTGGTTTTTTTAATAACACCTTCTAATAATTGCATTAATGCAACTGTCAAGCACGTTGAAATTCAATACAACTTCAGCTTGATCTGATAATCTGAACAAGGTGCTGGCTGAAATGAAATTCTGGTTGGTGCTTGGCTCACATTTCCAGAATATACAACGAGCATTCTATCAGAATAATAATTTTAAACCCTCTTTAAACTTTTGTGATATCCAGGTTTATACTAAGTTCTTTCTGAAAATGTAAATGTGGTAGTTGATTCTGCTACTCCTTCGTACCTTGCAATTGTCTTGAATCCTTTACCAATTATACTCAATCAGATGCTGTATTGACTGCAGAAGAGATTTCAAGATCTGCCTCGCAGCTATTTCTCATTATTATGATCAAAAGCGTATGTTTTGTGATGAGCTCTGTGCTTTCAAATGGAGTTTGGGAAAAAGGGCTTCTCATTTGTAGACAAAATTCAGTCTCAAGGGTTTCTAGTCTTTCACAAGTTGCCTCTGAATAAATTTCAATTTTTCAAAATTTAGGATGTTTATTTTAAATGACACTTGAGCATTTAATTTTAGTTCTTTATTAAATGTGTGAAAAGCCCTCAATGAAATGACCCAAATTGTCTGTAGCTATTCTGAACTGGGAAACAAACTTTTACAATTTTACAAAAGACATGAAACATCCACACCCATATTGAGGAGTATTTAATTACCATTGACTTTTTATTTGTGCGTGTTTTTTTTGTTTGTTTGTTTGTTTTTTAGTTTGGTTTTGGTTTTTGTTTGTTTAGTCTTCCCCTATATATCAAAGAACTGAGTATGGAAGAGGACCTCAGGAAGATAATAATTTCACAGGAAGATAATAATTTCACCTGCCTAACCTCTCTGAACAAAACTTAATTTGTGTAATTTCTCAGTCATTTGTTCAACCTGTTTTAAAAAATTCTTAGTACCAGAGACTTTGTGACATCCCAGGACAACTTACACTAGTAATTTACTGTTTCTACAGATACAGGATGCTTCATTGCTTTACTTGAAACTAGACTTATGTTTTCTTGTATGCTTTATATAGCCCTTCTAGGTCTACCTGCTTATCCTGCAGTCATGTCATGTAGTTCTCAACACCTTTCAAGCACTGAGTAGCAGTGTCAGCAGAGGCTTTGCTGAGTACATTGGAGGTGATACTTTACATAACAACCTGTGTTCTTGCTAAAGCATCCCAGGGCAATATATGCTTATCCTGAACCCCTTTAACAGGAGTTACTCATACACATCAGGGCTTATTCATTGTCAACTCACTGGAAATAGTTTTCTCCGTATTTTTTAAGCAGTTATTGCCAGTCCTGCCTAAGTATGTGCCAGGTAGCTAACTTAATGAATCATGAAGCCTCTGCAATTCATGGAGTTACTCTTCATGAATTCATTATGAATAGCTTGATGCATTGGATTTTACTTTTCCAGACAGGTTCTGAGGAACACCAATAAATTCTTTAGGTTCGCTTTATGTTTAAATTCTATTCTCTGCTATATCTGTACGGTTTGTAGAAGGGCTATAGGGGTGGCTTCTGTGCAAAGCTGATAGAAGTTTCCCCCATATCTGATAGAGTGAATGCCAGACAGATCCAAGACGGTCTCACTGATGGCTGAGACCGTACACATCATCAGCCTGTGGGATAATATATTTAAGAAGCAGGAAAAAGTTATTGTGCAGGAACAACTGTGACCAGAGAAGAGAGGAGTGAGAATGTGTAAGACAGCTCTGCAGATGCCAAAATCAGTGAAGAAGAGGGAAGAAGTGTTCCAGGTACCAAAGCATGTATTTCCCTGAAACTTGTAGTGAAGACATGGTAAGGAAGGCTGTCCCCCTGCAGCTTGAGGAGGTCCACAGGGGAGCAGATCTGAAGGATGCTGTGACCCCATGGAGAAGCTCATGCTGGAGCAGGCTCCTGTCAGGTGCTGTGGCCCTGTGAAGAGAAGTGCACACAATGGAGTGAGTTTCCTGGCAGGATTTGTGACCCTGTGGGAGACCCACATTGGAACAGGCTGTTCCAGAAGGACTGCATTCCGTGGGATGGACTCACACTGGGAAAGTTCGGAAAGAAATTGCAGCCTGTGGGAAGGACTCATGCTGGAGAAGTTCGTGGAGGACTGTCTTTCATGGGAGAGATCTCATACTGGAACAGGGGGAAGAGAAGAAAGAAACAATGAGAAAATGGTGATGAACTGACTATAACTTCCATTCCCCATCCCCTTGTGCTACTCAGGGGTAGGAAGTAGAGAATTCACAAAGGATGTTTAGCTCGTGAAGAAGGATGTGGTGGGGGGCAGGTGTATTAGGGTTTGCTTTCATATCTCATTACCCTATTCTGATTTGATTGATAATAAATTAAATTAATTTCTCTGGATCTGTTTTGTCTGTGACCCAAATTGGCAAATGATCTGTTCTTTCGCTTATCTCAATCACTTCATTGTATTTTTCTGCCTCTGTACAGGTAAAGTGGGGGGTGATAGAGCTGCTCTTGGGCTCCAGGTGTCCAGCCATGTTCAATCCACCACAGAAGATAGGCAAATATCTCTTTACCATTACAGTACACACATGCCATTCATAAAATACTGAGTAGATTCAGATCCAGGACAGGTAGCTCATAAAATATATCTTCAGTTGTTTTACTTCAGACTTCAAACCTTTCAGTCTCATCATGTTCTTGACATAATCTGTAATGGCATTAGTGAGCATCACACACTTTACTAAATATGTAAAATAAAGTTCATTAATATTTCTCAATTGTCTCATTTTTTTTACTCAGTGGGTTCTGCCAGCTCCAGTACATATGTCACAGAGGCAGCATACATGTCCATACACTTCTCTTGAATTCCAAAGGGTTAATTCATGACAATTGTAATTGACATTACAAAATAAGATAATTCTGTAATTCTACAGTTTAAAAAGCTTCAGAACAGATTCTCAGTGATGCAATATTGACAATTACGTTGTGTCTCTGTCTTCCTTCTTCATTCTCCAAAGTACTGATGTATGTATAAAAACTACATAATACATTGAACAGCATATATTAAAAGATTAATTCAACAATATCTTAATCTGTGCAATGGTTTCCCATTAATTGGATTATTATAAGAGATTAATTTAGTAGAAATGTCACAGATGCTTGCCATTAGTGTGAATACTAAAAGTGTACAAAAAAAAGTGACATTAGATGTATTCATAGCTAGAGGAGAGTCACATAACTTGCTTATGAAAAACATATGAAAGACAAAAAGCAAGATAAAAGTTCACTGCCAAAAAATATATTCTACATGTGTGCAAGTAGACTGCATATATCCAGATGTAAAGACCATGTAAGAAATTCCAGAGCCATGAGAAATTGTGTATTCATCACGTACCTTGGACTTCCTAACCTGTCCTTCGCTCACTAACCCAACTTTCTTAGGATTCATTTTGACATTCTGAGTTCCTAAATATACTCAAACAGATGTAACTCCTTCAGTAAAATTCCTACAGGAATGTTGTCTTTCCTGCAACAAAATTCACTGGTGTGCACCCAGATTGGACAAAATTTCATCCTGGATCAGGAACAGGTTTGAATTTCAATATTCAAGATTTCTCATGGTTAGTGCAGGAGTTTTGTGTACTTGGAGAGATAAATATCAAAGAATTTTAAATAAATATAAACATTTTTAAATTCTAAAATTTCAAACACTATTTTCACTTTACTAGACTGCCTTTTCACAAGTGGCATAACATGTACCTGACAAAAGTGAACCTGAAACTATTTGAAATGTTGAGAGAGATGATAGGCAGATAGGTAGATACCACTTCAGATTTCTCAGACATAAACAATATTAATTTTTTTTAGTTAGTAAATTACAAATAAACTTACTAATATAAGTTAAATAAACTTTATTAATATCTTTGAGGTCTGTGGACTGCATGCACACTGAATGAATTATAGGTGACATCTTTCCTGTATTTGAAAGACTGAGTTTTAGAATAAGTTTAAAAAACATGCTCTGTTTGGATATGCTGAAGAAGTCTTTCCTGCCAAACTAGCTACAAGGCAAACAAATATGGTAGAATTTTCTTTCAGACTCTGTAAATGTCAGTATGTGGTATAATTGTGCTCTTTCTGCACTAATATGAATATGAGAATGTATTTGATTTGACTATAAACTATAATTTTTAAGTTAATCAGAGTAACTGTCTTTTATGTCTCAGTGCTGCACCAAAATAATAAAGTAAAAAATCCTGCCACAGTTCTTTATAGCTGGAACCAAGAAAGAAAAACCTACCACAAGTTAATACAGCAAAGCCATGACAAATTTCTGCTGTGGCTGAAACAAAGTCAGCCTTTGCTAGGTGTGTGTATGGTAAAAGAAGAAAACATTATCCAGCCTGAACATACAGATTAGGAGATATGCTGTATTTACAGCTGTTGCTTCTCTGAGGAAACAGGTGACTCAAAATAGCAAGAGAATCACAATAAAAATAGATACACAAATCCCATTGACTTTGTAGCTTAAATACAAATTATAGATTGTAAATAAGATTCATTGGAATTTAATATTGCAAAGAACTGGTATGGTTTTGAACAACAAGGGGATAAAATCCACTGTGCACTGCAGAACTTACCTTTGCGGCTCACTGACATTTTAGGCTGTTTTCCCACCCATTTGCTATGTCTGGTCATATGTCAATGACATTCTGTCTTTTACATTAATGTCGTCTGAGTTTTGTTGTCATAGCTATAGATGGATCAACGCCTAACATCAAACAATGGGAAACAAACCTGAAGTTATCTGAAGTCCTCAGCTCAGAGAACTTGAATTTTAGGGGATTTTTTAAAGCATGCACATTTACAGGAAAAAAGAATGAGATATTGAGGAAAAAGAAATATTTTTCCTCAATATCTCATTAGTATCTTCTTTTTCCCCCTGGGTAGATTTTTCTAGCTTTTAACAGTGCACTGCCAAGCAATAGCATTAGAAGCATATTTGTCTCAGAGCAGAAGTTTTACTGCTATTCCATTTGAATGCTTTCCAAACATTTACTTCCTGTAACACCACAGTAAGCTCCTATGAGAATGGAGTGCAAGGGAATTTAACCAGAACACAGCATAAACTCCAGATTAATTAACTTTTTTTTTTTATTTGGATATGTCTAAGAACACCCCCAAACACAACCCTAGTAGTCATGCAAAAGGATCACAAGTATCTGAAAATACTGAGGTGATTATTTTTCTCTCAAAATATCAGGCAATTTATTTTATTAAAAATAAATTGATACTTTTCTTACAAGATCTTGATTCTAAGACCTTAAGCTGGTGAAATGTAAATGTCTTTGGTATCTTACAGGGTTATCCCACCAAAGCTTCTTTCTGCTAGCATTTTTCAAGTTGCTGAAGAGGAAATCATCTAAGCAATGGAACATTTATTTAATCAGATTTGAACTTCTCACACAAGGAATAAGACTTTCAAAATTTTTGTTGCAACATTTTATGATTAAAAATACTTTGAAATTTTGCTAAGTTATGCATTTGTTTTCATTTAAAAGGAATAACCCTTTTTTTTTTTTTTTCCTTTTTTTTCCTGATCATTTCTTGGGGACCTTCACAACTTCTCTATGCCCTGTTTTGAACTCTTTAGTATGTCCACAGGAACCTTGTCTGTAACATACTGATGACGTCTGACTGGACCATTCAGGAATAGGATAAGGATTTCACTGTGCTGTATTGAGTATTGAATTTGTATGCATGCTTATCTACTCAGTGTGAAGAACAGCTTCTAAAATCAACAGATTAAATTTTTCCATTGGAAAACAACTACTGCAGCCATAACAACGATGATTAGCCCAGGTTTAAAATATACACTCCACATCGATGCTAATAATGGTAATACAGAAATGAATTATATTTTGTCTTCCTCAAATAGAGGAATATACATGAACTGAATAATGAACAGCTGTTTAAGTACATTCATTAGCACTATTTACATGGGCAAACACTATACAACATGGAAAAATGGAAATTAAAAGTTGATTTTCATAGTCACGTGGATGAAATGAGATTATAAATTGTTCATATTAGCTGAAGTCTTCCTTTACTTTCAAAATAGAATAGAAAATAAGTCAAACCACACTTATACATTTATATATTAGCTAAGTTTGTCTCATGAACTCTTATTAACCAGTGCAAGTATGTGATTGATAAATTTGTAATTCTAGACTCTATATATGCTGAGCACGGATTCTCACACAGTAAAATTTCTTTCAAATTTCTTCAGAAGAAAAAAATTGTTGTTTTCTCTCATGCTGTCAGTCTAAGAGTTCTCTAAAGCAGATCTCTTTATTTAGCACAGTTTTCTGAGCTGTTGACCCAATATATTTATACTTTTAGGTATGATATTCCCACTGTTTGTAGCCAAACAGGACATAAAGATCTCACATGATCAAGCAAAATTTTTTCTTCATTATGCCCCTTGCATATTTCGTTAATGTAAGAATTTTTGTGCCATTGATTTGCAGCTCAAATATTAGTATTAATTCTAATGTAAACACATGCATAATTACATAAGCAAGTGGACTGCTGTTGAATGAACCTTGAAGTCTTTTCCAATTTCTTTCAGTTTAGAATTACATAAATAATAGAAATAAATTTGAATATGTTTGTGATTGGAGATGAAAAGTATGACTGTATGCTGGGATTTTTTTCACTTCAGTGACTTGTGGTTGTCTATTTCCCTATGTAATATACCAGAAAATAAAGGTATCCCATGTGTCTGAGGCTAAATCTTATCCTTGGCATGAGCAGATTCCAGAGCCAAATATTCGAAAATTAAGTTTCCCTCCTTCCCTTGTGGTTGTATGTTGACAAGTGCATTATGATCCATTTGTATAAATGATCTTCAAATAGCTGTCACTAAGAGCTATGTTTAAACATCACCATGAAACTCCCTAAGCAGATCAGATTACAAGAGCAAACTGTCAGAGAAAGGAAGTTATTAGGTAAGCAAAACTCTTCTCGTGTCTTTCATGACTACAGGGAGCAGTCCTATCTGTTGGATTTCTAAAGCTGTAGTATCTCAGTCTAGAGGGAAAGAACAAATGATGGAGAATAATGCCAGATTCCTTAGGACCTAGGAAGCTGGTCCCTAAGGAAGCATGCAGCAATGCTTCAAAATATAATTTACAAAAATACAGAGTATTTTGAGTTGGAAGGGACCCACGAGAATCATTTAAGTCCAGCTCCTAAGTGAATGGCTCCTGGGGATCTTTGCATTACTAACGCCATGTTCTAACTAAGTGAGCTAATCTCATAATACTGGTGGAGACTGAAAGCTGAGGTTCTGCTTCTTTGGAGGATCAATGGGGACAAATGAAACATTTTGATAGAAACAGTGTATATATTTTCCAAACTTTTAAAGAATAAGAATTCAGAGAGTTGAAATGGTGCTTGCAGTGCATACATGCACTGTGTCAACTGGTGCTTGATCTCTCTGATACTTTGTTATTTCAAACTGGCAATCTATCTAGCTCTAGAGACACTTCTTAGATGGATTTATGTTTTAATTACTCTGCAGGTTTGCCCTTACACATTACCTTGTGTCACAGGTACAGCACTCAATCTTGACTGAATGTCTGTAACTTGAATCCGATCCCATCTTGTCTCTTTCAGCTATGGCAAACTGACTCTGAGCCAATGCTCTATGGGCAAGTGCCAATTGCCAGTTCATCACCCTTCTAAATACTGAATAATTTGCATGACTACAGGGATGCTGAAATAATCTCAGAGGATGAGAAGCTAGCAATGTGAGGTATTTACAGATGGGCATGATGACAGTTTTTAACAGGCTGTACATATCTGACCGTAGGACAAGCCTATGCAAAAGTCCTGTTTAGAGAAGTGATATTTTGATGGCATCTGCCCAGCTCCAACATTATCTGATTTTGATATATGCAGGGAAAACAAAGCAAGGTACAGAGAACTGTCATGGGCAAGGGAGTACCAAAAGTTCTGGACTACAATTGCCTTTTTGCAGTGGTTAGGTACAACAAGGGGAGAATACAGCTGAATATTAGCAGCTCCACATTTCTGCAACAAGTGACATACTTGAAAAAAGCTAGAAATGCATTCAGCAGCCACTATTTCACCTTAATAATGCAGAAACTCAAAGAGAATGGCCTGGGATGGTGCGACAATGAGGCCTATGATGGCACATATGGACATCTAAATTAGCAAGAAAAAAATTAATGAAGACAGTGTTGCCTCAATATAACAAATCTGTGGGTGTCTGCACCATTCAGAAGGCTGAAGCGTGAGGAAGCTGGTCTCACTGGTCTTGGACCCCAGCAATTGGGGTCAGGGTCTGACTTTATGAAGTCCCTAGTGCTGGTTGTGGCTAGTTGTGAACAGCCTTTGTACAGAGTATGGAATGATGCAAGGAGAAGGAATAAGAGCCAGCAGACCAATACCTGAATGTGTTCCTAGTGTCACTGGCAAAATTGTGTGGTCTTTGATCATGGGTTGGTTTACATGACTTGCTGGCAACAGATGGGGTGCACTTGTAACAAAGGAGGAGAAAGAACTTGCACAGGATTTAACAAGACTCATTGAGAGAATTTAAGACTAGATTTGAAGGAGAAAGGGATAAAATCAGGCCTACTAGGGATAAGCTTGAGGGCAGCATGACATTGTTTGAGGGGTGGTGTACTAGTGAGGTCACTTATGTGGCCATCTCAATAGACGCACGGTGTTGGGACCAGGCAACAGCAAAGACATGTGGGCTGTTGATGCCTTAGAAACCAGGTGTGCCTGCAAATATTGACATAAGCAGTAGAGTTTCCCTCCCTGAAAAGGTGGCAGGATCAATATCCCAAATGAACTGCTTCTATACCAATGCACACAACAAGAAATGGAGGAGCTGGAAGCCACTGTGCAGCAGGAATACTATGACATAGTCAAGATCACAAGAAACATGGTGGGATGATTCAGGCAACTGGAATGCTGCAACAGAAGGCTTTGAACTCTTCAGAAGGGATAAGCAAGGGAGGAGGTGGGATAAGCCTGTGTGCTAGGGAGTCCGAAGCAGTCCAGAGCTTAACGAAGGTGACAGTAGGTTTAAGTCCTTATGGGTCAGGGAGTTGGGGAGAAGGCTTACAGAGCAGATATCCTAGCTGAAGTCTGTTATGGACCACCCAACCAGAAAGGAAGGACAGATACAAAATATTCCATAAGTATCTGCGAGAAGTCTCGTGGTCATTGGACCACCTTGTTTTCAGAGGGTGCTTCAGCTTAGCAGGTGTTTCCTGGAAATACAACACAGCCTGGAGGAGGTTTCTGGACTGTGTGAAAGTAACTTCCTGTCACAGCTGCTGAGGGATTCAGCTGGGACATGTTGTTTGTGAACAGAATGGACATGTGATTGATATGAAGGTTGGAGATAATTTTGGACACAGCACCTATGAAATTGCATTTTTTTATTCTTAGAGAAATAAGGCACAGATTCAGCAAAAGTGCTACCTTGGCCTTCCAGAAGGCAAACTTAGGCCTGTTTAGGAGACTGGTTGAGAGATGCCCTTGGGAGGGAATTATGAAGGGCAAAATAGTCCATGAAAGTTGGACATTCTTTAAGAAGGAAATCCTAAATGCTCAGGAGAAGGCTGTCCTGATGTGCAAAAAGATGAACCTTTGGGGCAGTAGACAAACTTGACTGAACAGTGAACTGTGGCTAGAAGTGAGGAGTATAAAAAGAAACCTGGGAGTCCTGGTCCATGGCAAGTTGAACATGGTCAGCAGTGCCCTGGCAGCCAGGAGGGCTGGCCACATCCTGGGGGGCATCAAGCGCAGCATGGTCAGCCAGGCAAGGGAGGGGATTGTCCTGCTCTACTCTGCCCTGGGGTGGCCTCACCTCGAGTGCTGGGGGCAGTTTTGAGTGCCAAAGTAAAAGAAAAAACACAGTTACTAGAAAGTGTCCAAAGGAGGACTCAATACGGTGAAGGGCCTAGTGAGGAAGCCATCTGGGGGAGTGGCTGACATCACTTGGCTTCTTTTACCCCGGAGAAGAAGAACCTGAAGGGAGACTACAAGACAGTGCACAGCTTCCTCATGAGGGAGAGCACAGGGGCAGGCACTGATCTGTTTCCTGGCAGCCAGTGAGAGGAGCTGATGGAATGGCCTGAAGCTGCATCAGGGGAAGTTTAGGTTGGATATCAAGCACCCAGAGGGTGCTTGAACACTTGAACAGGTTTCCCAGGGAAATGGTCACAGCATAAGCCTGACAGAGTTCAAGAAACATTTGGACAATGCTCTGGGGCAGTCGATGTGATTCTGATCAGTCAGGGGATGGTCCTGTGCAGGGCCAGGAGTTGAAATCAATGATCCTTGGGGGTCCCTTCCAAATGATGATATTCTAGGGTTCTACAATTCTATGAAAATTTTTGACATTTGAAAAAAAGAAACTCAGGAGGACTGCAGCATGTCAGGAACTTAAACAGGGAGGAAATTAGAAACACCAAAACCAGAGTAGAACCTAATCTGGCTACTGTAGTAAAAGACAATAAAAATGTACCTGTAAGCATATTAGTGACAAAAAAAAGGCTAAGGAGATTCTTCATTATTGGATGTGAGGGGAAGCAGAGTAACAAAAGATGAGGAAAAGGTTGAGGCGTTGAGGTACATAATGCCTTCTTTGCCTCGGTTAGTTGCCTCAATCTTTTGCCTCAGACCAGTTGTTCTGTGAGGACCCAGCCCCCTAAGGTGGAAAACAGGGAAGGGGAGCAGAAAGAAGACCCCAGAAGGCAAGGGAAATGGTCGGCAACCTGCTACACAAAAGTCTACAGGGCTGGGTGGGATACATCTAAGGGTACTGAGGGAGGTGGTGGAAATGCTTGCTGAACCACTTTGCATCTTTTAGAAGCGGTTGTGCCTAAATGGGGAGGTTTCAGGCAACTGGAAGCTGGCACATGTGACACATCTACAAGAAGGCCCAGAAGGACTGGGGAACTGCAGACCTATTTCTCTGTACTGGGGAAGGTCATAGAGCAGATCATCCCGAGTGCCATCACACAGCAAGTGCAGGATTACCCAGGAGTGTCAGAGGCAGCCAGGCTCTGGCTCGTGAAAAGCAATCCCTGCTTGATCAACCTCATCCCTTTCTATGACAGGGTGACACATTTAGTGGATGAGAGAAAAGCTGTGGATTTTGTATGCGTTTAACTCATTAAAACCTTTGACACTTTCCCACAACATCCACCTGGAAAATCTCTCAGCTCATGGCACACTGTTCAGTGGGTAAAAACCTGGCTGTACGGCTTCGCCTAGAGATTGGTGGTGGATGGAGTTACATCCAGCTGGTGGCCAGTGACCAGTGGTGTTCCCCAGGTTTCAGTATAGGGGCCAGTTCTGCTTAATATTGTTATTGATGTGGATGAATGGATCAAGTGCATCCTCAGTAAATTCACAGACAACACCACATTGGGCAGGACCGATGATCTGCTGCAGGGCAGCAAAGCTCTGCAGAGGGATCTGGACAGGAGGGATGAATAGGTTGTGGTCAATGGTCTGACAAAAGAAAATATTTGGTTGTGCTGTTGGGTCACAACAGTCCACAGGCTGGGGTAGAGTGGCTGCAAAGCTGCCCACAGGAAAAGGACCTGGGGGTGCTGGTGGCAGCAGCTGGACACGAGCCAGCAGTGCCCAGGTGGCCAAGGCCGACGGCATCCTGGCCTGTACCAGCAATAGTGTGGCCAGCAGGAGCAGGGCAGGGATTGTCCCCCTGTAATCAGAGCTGGTGAGGCCACACCTTGAATCTTGTGATCAGTTTTGGGACTTTCACTCAAGGAAAAATGTTGGGGTAATGGAGTGAGTCCTGAGAAATTCCATAAAGCTGTCAAAGGGCCTGGAGGACAAGTCTCAAGAGGAGCAGCTGAGGAAACTGGGATTGTTCAGACTGGAGAAAACAAAAGTGGTAAGGGACCTTTTGATTCTGTGCAACTACCTGAAAGGAGGTTGTAGTGAATGAGGAGTTGGTTTCCTCCCAAGTACCCAGCTTCAGAAGAAAAGGAAATGGCTTCAAGTTGCATCAGGGGAGGTTCAGATTGAACATTAGGAAAAATGTCTTCACCAAAAGAGTGGTTAGGCGTTGGACCAGTCTGCGCAGGGAAGTGGTTGAGTCACCTTCTGTAGGGGTATTTAAGAGACCCATAGATGTGGTGCTTAGGGATCTAATTTAGTAGTCATCTTGGTAATGTTTGGCTAACAGTTGGGTTGACGATCTTAGAGACCTTTCCCAGTGTAATTTATTCTATGACTTTATGCATATGTTTGTGTCTCAGTGGAAGATTAGAAAAATTTCTGATTCCACTTAGGGAATAAATTTCAGATTTTATGCCCCTGAGATATTGCAGGTCCTCTAGCCCCAATTCCTCTGTGGTAAAGTCTGTGATATCTGTATCTATAAGAGCTTTTTAAAAGTTGATCTATTTTAGACATCAGAAGGCCATTGAAGAGACAGATGAAAAATCCAGGACTGCTCTCTTCAGAGTTATTTTTTATTTCCACTGTATTACTCTCTTTTGCGAAAGTAAGTATACATAGAGTTCTTTTCTCAGAGAAAAGCCTGTCTTTCTTTTCTCTGCTTCCTTTCATCCAGGTCTTCCTACTCTGGTTACATTTGAGTATTTTCCTGAGTAGTCAATACTGGTTTTACTTTCAGACAGCCATGATAGTGATAACAGCCTACTTACCTGTAACTAGGGAATCCAAAACACCTACTAGGACACAGTTACAATAGAGAAATCTGCCTGGCAGAGTGGAAAGGATGAGTCTCCTGTTCAAGTATGTCCTAGGTCCTCCATGGGTGAAAAGTTCACAGTAGCTCTATCTTGGAGTCTACCTCCTCACCAGATGAAACACCAAAGTGAGATGAAGGGAGTATATCAGTTGGGCTGAGACGTTCAGTGTTCTCCTGGGAGGGTGCAGTTCCACAGTCTTAACAAATATTACTATTAGGCACACAAAAATAATTGAATCATTTGAACTGAAATAGTTTAAAAGTCTAACCTTTTTCCCAGACTCATTCAAGTCGTTTCCCCGTACTTGAACTAGAGCCTTCTGGCACTACAACTTTTTGTCTTTTCCTTAAAACACATTTATCTGTTCATCTTGACATCTGAAGAAAAGAAAGAAGAGGTATCTAAATTAAATGTAACTAATTAGTAGTATCTGCTTGCTTTTTTAAAGAGGTCAAAACAATAAACCTGAGATGAAGGAGCTGTTTTGTTTGTGATCAAAGTACAGAAACAAGTATAACATGAATCAGATATATCTGTGCTGACTCAAATGTAAACAGAACTGGCAATGTGTTAGTCAATAAAAGACTTTCCGAAATTTTCCCTATCAAGTAAAAGAAAAGCATTTGTTCTTTATCCCATACCAATGAACCAAGTGTCAAAGTCTCAGTGTGATCAGTCCATTAGGCAAATGGGATTCTCTCAAATCTCACAGATGGAGTGCCAAGCTCAAAACAGCCTCCATAATATGTGTACCGTTTGCTTTTAACCTGTTTTCCAAGATACAACCCTAATATAACCAAAGCAAGCAATATGCACAGGGATGCATCCTGTTACATCTCTGGACCTCGAAGGTCAGCTATATCAGAAACGCTCTAAGTGCTTTTAACTTGCTGTTTTTATTTTAACTTACCTTTAGTGTGCATTTCATCCAGATCTGTCATTGCACATTGGTGGAGTTTGTCCTGTGGGAATCATGTGGTTTATAGAGCTGGCAATGGATACTAGGAATCTGCATGTGTCTGCTCATTTGTTTCATTCTGACTGTCCTTTTTTTTTCCCCCAGAATACTGGACATAACTTCCAGTTCTTCAATTTCCTTATCTTCTAAATCAGTGTCCAAGTGTCTATGCGTGCTAGTCCTTGAAAGTTGTTAATACACCTTGCCCATTCCTATTATCTAGTCACTATAAGGCTGCCTGTGAGCTTCCTAGGAACATATTGGACATATTTTGGACCATCCCCTATCGATGATGAATTTTCTACTGTTCTTACTCACTTCACTTCACCTACTTACTGTCCTTCGACCATCCACTGCCTAGGTTCATCCTGGGGAGAACTGTACTCATACAGGTATTCCACAAACAGCCCAAAATGGCAAGCTGTACACTGTTGCAGAGCAATGAATTTGCATTCTGATGCAATGGAAGCAAGAAAATACTCAAATATTTACAGTTAATATAATTGAAACATGAAGCAGAATATAAGTTTTAGTGATATCAAAACTTTCTGAGGGTGATCACCAGTAGATGGAAATATTTACAAAAAAAAAAAAAGATAAAATAAGTGATGAAGCAAGGAATAAAATAGAAAATAATGCAGAAAGTATGGTTGAATCCCACTTCTGCTAGGGTGGGTGCTTTGTTATCCCCTAGTACTTCTGAATCTTCACCTTTATTTTCTTAGGAAACAGGCATGAGGAATGAAGACTTTTTTTTCAGACAGCTGCACTGAATCCCTTCTCCACCACATAAAAAAAGCAATTAATTTGAGCTACTGCTGTCTGTCATTGTGTTCCATTTTTTCTTTCTTTTCACCTTGCTTAAACTTGAAGGAAGTGGAAAGTTCACCTATGTCGTTTTAACTGGCAACTGAAATTCTTTCTCAGTTTTTTAACGGGAGCAAAAATAGCTCCCAAGATTGAGCACTAGGTGTCCTGAGGCTTTCTTGGTTAGTAAATGGAGATGACAAGACTGGAATGTATTCAATCTGTTGCTGTCTCCTGGGCATCATTTATAGATTCTCTGTCAACCCACAAGATCCTCTATTACTATGAACAGTGTAATTAGTTTACAATTAAAGTTAATCACAAATCTATAAAAGGAGCTTCCAAATATTGACAATGATTAAGAAAGTGAAATTACCATATATAGCTAATTAATTCATGGTTAGAAAACTGTGAAAGGAAATGAATTCTTAAAGCTCCTTATAATCCTTGTAGCAGAAATTGCTCTCTCCTACTTCCAGACTCAGAAATTATTTGTGTATCTCTGATATCCTGAAGGAGGTGATTATTTATAAAATATAAAAATAGTGTTTTCTGTCTCCTTCAGTTCTCTTCTAAAAAGTGTGTTAAAGCAGCACTTTCCTACGCAAAATGTCAATTGTGTCCATGTATTCCAAGTCATATTTCCACAATACTGTCATCCTCCTGGGGCTACAGAGAACACCTCAGAAGGGAAGACTAGCCAAGTATAAAGTGTTTGCCATAAGAAAAAGGTAGAAGAAAAAAGAAATATTGTTTTGCTGGCTTTTGTTCTCTTTTATAGTCATTACTCACATCTTACCTATACAAAAGGTATGCCAACTTGAAAAAGGAATCTTCACATCTCTTAAATTATCATTCTTTATTTGCTTGTTTGTATTACCCTCCTGCTAGAGACTGAAGCCTTACTGTTTCAGACATTGTCTGAACAGGAAGCAAAATGCTGGTTCTTGCCTCAAAGGACTTACAATACCCCAAATGGATATAGGCAGATGAAAGAATACAAGGAAGCAATGGCACAATAAGAATGAATGGCAAGAGTAGCAGTACATCTACAACACTTTGTTTAGTGGGTTTGTTTTTTTCTAAAAAGTAGGAAAAAATAAGAAAATTTAAAATACATGATGCTGAGCAAAAATTAAGTATGATAAAGAAGCAGTATTGTGCATGTTTAGGCATGTCAGTGTGGGATCTCACATGCATTTATGGGAAAGTTTGAGCCTCATGCAATGAATGGTATGGGGAAAAAGCAGGAAAAAGTTTATTTCAAATGGTAAGGATTTAACATGGACCAGTCTGGATGAAATACGATCTACCTAATTGCATGTCGCATATCAATAGACGGTATTATACTATGAGAAGTACTGAGTGTGGACAGATTACTCAGGCTTGATCTTATAGATTGAAGAGAGCTTGTGAAGCTGTTCAAAAAGAGGAGACATCAGTACATTCTTGGGCAAGCTGTGCTTCTCTGACAAAATGGTTGTTAGTACCAAAGGCTGCCAATAGACTGTCGTGTTTTTGTATTGTCTGCTTCCTTCCTTTGATTCATGAAGGGATCATGGAGAAATGAGCAGCAGTTTAGAGTCCATTATTGGATCTGACAGCCCAAAACAATCATTGGTAGAAATGACAAAAAACCAATATGATCATTCCTACGTTTTTCCTTCTCTATGTGTGTGTGTGTGTGTGTGTGTGTGTGTGTGTTCATGCACACTTTTTGTGTTTGGGTGTGGATGGGGTGCGTCTATTGGTGTGGTTTTTGTTTCCAACAGAGAAGTCTGTATATCCAGAACAGTTGTAATACATGGAAAATGCATGGTACTGAGAATTTCAGTGGTGTCAATCAAGAAAACAAAGGAGAATGTCCTATAGAATTTTATACAATGTTGTAATGCAAAGTGAATTTTTCATGATAAGTGTTATTACGATGACTGACCACTTGTGCTAAGCAATGGTATGGACTCACATACAACTATTTAAAATCTTCTAAGAAAATGGGTCAAAATTAGAAAATGAAAGATACTTCTTATATTGCCTTATATTCCATTAAGCATTGCTGCAAAGAACTGCTAAAAGTGTTTACCATGTGAAAGGAAGTAGGTCCATACATTGCTGATTACATTGCAATTCCAGATGTTCAAGGTCATGCTAGCTGGCAAACCTGCTTAAAAATTGTTGAAGAAGCAGGTGGAAATAATCTCCTAACCAAGGTCTCCCACACTGCGAGGGAATAGACCTTCACAAGCTGGCATGGCATTTGCTCTCTGGCTGTCAGTGAAGGTCCTGCTGAAGGACCATATGCATTCCAAGGAAGCCACTATGGTGGCTCTGTCTGCTGCAGGATAGGAAGAAGAAACAAATCCTTAGACCACTGCAGGCCCATGAGGCCTGCCCATACATCTGCACAATCCCTTCTGCAAGCATTCCAGAACCCAAATTAGGACTGAAACCCATCATCCATCTTACTTGATTCATCTGTTTAGATCAGAGGTTGTTCATCTAAGGCAAATTAGGTATGCTTTAGGCAATCCAGAAATCTCAATCTTTCCATCATCACTGCCAGAAATTACTTCCAAGAAGATGTTGGTAGCAACAGAAAATACAAAAATTGTCAGTACCACTATTTGGAGCTCATTAATTGCTTATCCAAAATTAATGCTAGGACTGAGAGGTGTCATAAATAAAATGGACAGTTTATTTTGTTGGTTGGAATAGTCATAGTTGCCAACCCACACTCCATCATACTATAAAAGTTATGACAGTCTGATGAATTTCTCAGAGACTAAAGAAAAGGCAATTTCACTTTTCTTTTAAAAAGTAAAATGAAGGACTTTGGGAATTCCCCACAACCCTACTTCAGTAAATGCTAAGATCATGTAAAAAAAATCGTACTGGAAGCTATGTTGGAGCATAAGGCGGGTAGGGCAGTGATTAAGGATATGCAATGTAGCGTCACCAAGGGAAAACTGTTCCTTCACAAATGTTGGATTGGCTGCATAACCAGACAAGAGAAGGGCAACTGCTGTCATCTTCCTGGACATCTGTGAGGTATTTGACAGTGTTCTACAACATATTTTTGCCTCTTAATTGTGCGGAGTAGGCTTGATGTGGATAAGGAGCTAGGATTGCCACATCCACAGGAGTAGCCAACGGCTCAATGTGCAAAGGGAAATGACCAATGAGTGGTGTCCCTCAAGGGTCCATACCAGGACCAGCACTGTTCATTACCCTCATCAATTACATCACCAGCAGGATGCAGTGCATCCTCAACAAGTTTATGGATGACACCAAGCTGAGCGAGGCTGTTGGTGGGCTTGAGGTCAGGATGCCGTGCAGAGGGACCTTGACAGGCATGTAGAGCATCCATGTGAACCCCATGAATTTCAACCAGACCAAGTGCAAGGT
>VYZP01045178.1:0-28187 GCA_013400635.1 Hypocryptadius cinnamomeus
CCCATTACTTAAGCCTGATGAGGCTATACCTGGAGTACTGCATCCAGCTCTGGGCTTCCCAAGAGAGCTGTGGCCATAGCAGAGTGTCCATCAAAGAGGACAAAGATGATTAGTGACTAGAGCATGTCTCTCATGATGAAAGGCTTGAGAAAGCTGGGACTGTTCTGCTTGTAGAAGAGGAGGCTCAGGAGTGGTTGCCACAATTATTACCTGAAGGGATGGCATACAGTAGACAGAGTCAGGCTCTTTCCAGTGATGTCCAGTGACAGCACCAGAGGCAATGGTCACACACTGAAACACAGGAGATTCCCTCTGAACATCAGGAAACACTTTTTCATTTTGAGAGTGACCAAGTGCTGGCAAAGGTTAAACCAAAGCCTTTATCCTTAGAGATACACAGAAGCCATCTAGATGTGATCTGGGCAGCTTGCTCAGGATGGCCCTGCTTGAGTAGATTTGGACCTTGTGTATTTCTGTCTTCCTGATTGAAATAAAATAACACAACTTACTTAGTTCTATGGAAGAAAAAAACCATTTATTAAAAAAATTGCTTGGAAGGGCTTTTATGCACTTGTCCACACAACTTCAGCATAGTTCGTCAATGAAGAGGATGAGTGATACATCTATAGCTTGGCTGAAAAAAAATGCAGTGTTTGCTGCAGGGAAAATTTTCTAGGGTAGGCATGTAAGACAGGAAGGCACTGGCTGTATCATACTGTTCTTTCCTTTGAACAAAGAGACTAATCATTGTTGTCAGTCTGACTTTTAAAATAAAGCCTTAAGGATTTTTCTTCTGTGAAACAATTGTAGAGCAGTAGAAATAACATCCAATTCAGAAATTGTTATGATAGTGAGCTAAATATTTGAATATATTGTTCTGTACTCTTAGTATGCTTCCATCTTAGTATCTTCAAACTCCAAGGGTTGTATTATGTAAAAATATTAAAGCGGCATTCTGCAATAAATTATTGCTTTAACAGTTGTGTTACAATGTCAAAATATTGCAAGAAAATGACCATTTTCCAAAATAGCTTTCATGTATTTTTTGAAAGTTTATTGCAATCTCTTGCCCTAAAACCTTGGATGAGAAACACGTAATTATTATTCTTTAGAGTGTGACTTGATTTTCATACTATTACCATGCAGATTTGGAAGAAAATTGACTCTTGGTAGTGTGTCTCACCTCATATAACATCTGTATATTAACATCCAGATTTTAATTTCATAGTTCAATTGAGACATTCTTTTCATGTTTGAGAACTGTAGAATAAGTAACCATGAGGTCATGAGAAATCCAGTCTTTAAAGCAAAATGTTTGAAAATATAGATGAACATTTTCTCTGCATGTGTCTTTTGGGGGAGGAAAAAGTCCAACAAATGTTGATATCCAAAATTAATTTTTCCAAAAAAATTTGTTACCAGTAAATATGGAGTAACAGTAAGAGCTATTTTGTTGTTCTGGTTTTGGGATTTTGTACCTCTCTCCGTGCTGTTTTTCATGAGTGTCCTACTTTGCCTCAGCAATCTTTTGGTGTTTTTCTGGTTCACCGAAAGTGCTACGGAGTTTTGCATTTTATCAGGGTCAAAATTCTATCTTGCGTAGTAGACTAAACCTTAATTTTCTGTTATTATAGTGATAGCTGCCTTAAATTCAAAAAGATGAAAGATACTGTAGATTTTTAGATTGTTCTCTACTTCCCCATTAAGTTCTTAATCATTTAATTCATGGAGCTAATTTAAAGTTAAGAAAGTATTGTAAAACTACAGTATTTCTTTTTTTCCAAAGTGGTTTTCATGTCATGCTGACTTGTTCCAGTAAGAGAACTTCAGCAGGACAAAAACTATGTTTTATTGTGTAAGAAGCGCCTTAGACACCTTATTTCTGAACTTTCATCACTAAAGCTTCATTGAGGAAGGTGTGAAAATCAAGTTGTTCTCACACGCTTTTTTCATTTGCTGCTTGCAGTTTAACCTTAAAGGATGTTCTGAAATGATCATCTGCCACTAGTCTGTATTACAGTATTTGGAGGCTGACAAAACTTCACTTAGTGTGGGCACTTGAACTTGCTTCTATGCCTGAAGTAAAAGGCCTTCAAAAAGCAGCCCTGTAGAAGAGCCATAAAGAGTTTAAAGCTGTCCCTTCCACTAGTCACTGGAGCAGTTTAAATTACCAGATGACTAATGGTGAGCCTTCCAACATGGAGTTTCTCTCCCCTGCTGACTGAACAGCTCCTCTCAGCCCTTTTCCAGTTGTCTGTCCAGATCAGCCCTTTCTGATGCCTCCTGCAATGTCTCTTCTATCCTGCAGCTCTTGTCTTCTCCCATACACTTCTGTACATGACACAAGCAAATTTCATAAATGAAAAATACAATTATATATTTTCTCACTGCTTCTCGGTTACTTAAAACAGTCTCTTTTATAGCAGACTATGCTGTCTAGCAGCACTGCAGCATCTTTTAGCTTTGGTATGGTTATTAGCATATAAATATAAGTTTAGTGCACAGATTACTCGTAATACTAAAAATATGAGCAACTGATTAAACTGTTCCTTTCTAGAGTGCTTTGTCCTTGCATAATCTATTTTACCATGTCTCTATTTGAAGAAAAGCCCTGAAAATCTGTACATACATGGTGGTACATCTATTCTTTGAAAGAGTTGAAGATTTTACTGGGCTGTTTGGATTAGGATAGTTTCTGGTAGGTGCAATTGTGATACATTCTGCACATTTTTTAGTGTGTCAAATGTGTGGATATGTTGCATTGTGGTAAACAGGGAAAGTGGGGAAATTGATCCAGGTCACCAAAGGTCTGAAATGCCTTTGCAGATATCCAGACTTGTCCATAGCATTATGTCAGGATGGGGAAATTGGGTTCATAGGTCAGATACTTCAGTTGGATGCCCCAAGTTGAGCATGTGTAGGTGACATAAAGCTCCTTGTCATTGTTAGAAAAGCTCATGCTGTGTTTTACATTTTTCTGCCTCTTTTTGCATCTTCCATGGCACCTGCACTAGGCAAAGAAAGATGCATGATATGTAATTAACAACTAAACATATGGTGACTGCCAACTATTCTAAAAGACAAAAGAGTATTGAACTAAAAAAAAACCCCCAAAACTGACAACAAACAAGAAAAATCCTTCAAACCCCCCACTCACCCCATCCCTCCAAAAAACCAACCCAAACCCAGCAACAAAGAAACCACCTTTTCTACTTTTCTGTCTCTCAGGTTACTGGACAATGGCAATAATCAGATACATTATTCTTCTTTATCCTTACCTTTTAAGAGTGCATTTTCCTGTATTTCAAACTCTGTGCTTATTTGTCTGGAATTGGCAACCAGTTTAAAACCTCTCAGGTAGAGGTGCTAGCAGGTTGCATAAGCTTGAGAAATTCAAATAAAAAAGGATTAACTTGCTTTTAGCACTGGCAAAAAGTGCCAGTATTGCTTTTCTTCTCACATTTCCTTGAAGAAATCCAAGTTGACATTGCTGAAATGTGATGTTTTTCCTCCTTAATAGAAAATACTGGTGCTGAAATACAATGAGTTCTGGGTTAAAGGGCTAAGTTTGCTAGTTAGAAGCAACCAAAGTACAATTTCAATGGGAAATGATTAAAAAAGTGTTAGGTACAATTTCTAACAATGAAATGTAATCTAAACCAGAGACTTTTAATGCTACCTTATTTTGTTGTTTTGTGGGGGGTTTTTTTCCCCTCTGTATAGTCTTCCAACATAATGTGCTTTTTATTTTAAAAATTTGAGCAATATCTATGGCACTTGTGGTTTGGCTCCAAAGAAAACCAGACATGTGCATCTGAAATGTGTTTGAAATCAAGAGTTGAAGGGCAGTGTATTGAATGGGCTTGCAGAACTAATGATTGGGTGGCAAGCAATATAAACTGGCTATTTTACGACTTTTTTTTAATGGAATAAGTCAGTGTTGCCTTAAAAAAACCAAATTATATTAAAAATCTTTTATCTTGACATTTCCAAAAAGTGAACAGTTTCCATTTGCAAAAGTAAGTAATTGCTGTGGATTATCCAAACCTGAAGAAAAGGTTGAAAGTCTGTAATAGGCAAGTGTGTAAAGTATTGCATTGGTCTCTTGAGAACATGAAGCACATATTTACCACTGTTCCCAGTGTTATACTGGGGCAAACCTCTGCAGGTGAAAGTATAGGATTAATATAGCAAGTAGGCAAAATAAGAGGAAATTAGCAAAAATCAAGTAAATTGGGGGAAAAATATTTCTTAACAGTGCTAAATCAAAATAAACTTGATAAATTGCAGTGAAGGAAGCCTAACTTTTGCTCAAAAGTAATACATATATTTATATATAAAGTAAAATTACTGAGACTATTGCTCATGCTACTTCAGGTTAGGAGAGACAGATGAACTTTCAGCTCCAGAAAGGTTGGCATGAGCCTTTTAAAGTGAAGACTGAATCCAAGGTGCTTGTTGCACTTGACAATCTGTTTCATATTCACCTTTCCAGGTGACAATATGAGCAGATCTCAAATGGAGTATACCCAGGCTCTTGAGAAACACTCCAGCCAGAGTGCTGTGAGCCCAGCTGTTTGCAGATGTACCAGGGCTCCTGCCTGGCAGGGAAAATTGCCACTTCCAGAGGGCAATTGTTTTTCTGGAATAGGTGAGACATTGTACAGTTACAAATGCCTTCATTCTGCCTCCTGTTTCTCTCATATTTTACAATTGCCTGTTTGTTGGATATGAGAGATAATTAAGTAATTTAAAAGATTAATTGGTTTCATAACTGAATTTGCATTCCAGGGATTCTGGAATTGCAGGAAGCTATTCATGCAAAAAATGCCTTTGTGTTAGTTCTAAATAGCTCTATAAATGTGAGACCTCATTGGTTTTATGACTGTAGCCTTTAAACAAATAACTCATCTGTCTTCAACATGATTAATTATTTTAAACATTTAGGGTGAGATTGATTGTCAAAGGTGATTAAGATGTTTTTATCTAATATTTTTTCAATACAGGGTTTGCAATTTAATTAAGATGTTGTTCGCCAGCTGTCTTTTACATAGAAGAAAATATTCTCTTTGTACACTTGTTTAATTAACAGTAGTTATAGGTAATAGATCCATTGAAATCTTACATTGTAGCACAGATAAAAAAGATTAGTAGTTGAGTTCATAATTTTTTGTGTTTAAACCAAATGTTATAAACAAACTCATAAGTTCCTTGTCATAGAGCTTATATGGGCAATTTCATCAATTTTTTATTAATACTGATAGATCTCAAGGCCTAGACTGGGATACTATGCTGTAATGGGTGTCACTTTGTGGTACAGTGTAATCCTGTATAATTTTCTTCTGATGTAATAAGAATTTTGAAATTGGAGCAGGGAAATATTTATATAAACAAGTACCACTTGCATTTCCCCTAAGTCCCAGCTTTTTTTAGATAGAGCATGTGTGGTTTTATTTTGGTTTTTGCCCTGGATGACAATAAGCAATTACAAAGACATCATTGTTTTTCTGTAGATTGACATGTGTGTGGAAATGTTAGTACATGGAATACTGATTTAATTTACTGGATGCAGGTTTCTCATAGTTTCTTCTAATTAGCTTGTGTCTCTTGTTCCTGAAGTTAGGTTGTATGTAAACTGAATTTCTCATATAGCTGTTTATAGTCAGGATGTTTCCACGAATTTCTCTGGGATAAAATCTTCCATTTTATTAAAAACACACTAGACAACAGTTGCTAGGCTTGGGATATGTGATTTGATTTCCTTTCAAGTTTCAAATATATTTCCATAGAATTTAGAATCCAGTGAGCTTTGCCTATCTCATCTTCTTTAAATTCAGTTTCACATTCTGTTCCATTTTGTTTGTAGGTGCTCTCCCCACTTTCCTGGTTGCACAGTGGGACTTTTCCCACTGCTGCTGGTGCCCAGATGGTCTCCTTGCGGGAGGAGCAGCCTCAGCCGTTCTGTGGGTGAGTAGAGGCCATTGGGATGGAGGCCTGGACAGTAGCGCCTCTCCTCCTACTTGCCCCTATTCTCTTCTTGCCAGGCAGCCTGTGAATTCTTTTCAAACTCTATCTGGCATGCAGCATTCGCACTTCCCTCCAGTTTACAGGCATGGTGGAGGAGGTCTTTTGACAAAAGTTTTTATCTGGAGAAATACTCTTAATAGCCTCCCAGTCACGTGGCAGCTCCTGGTTAGACTGTTAACTGCAGTGAGAAAGGAGCATCCATTCCCAGGGGCCTCTCAGTGTCTGTGATTCCTGCCATCAGAAATCTTGGTCACAAAGCTAAAAGACCACCAAGAGTTACAGGCCATAGGTTGAATGTATTCTGTTGCTTCCTCTGTTTCTTCTTCTTCTTCATCGATCTGTCACTGATGAAATCTGGAGTCCTGCTTTGTTGGTAGGAATTGGTGGAGATGTGCAGGATTGCTAGTTAGCAATGGGTGTGGGAAGAACCAACAAAACTTCCTATTTTTTTAGTTTGGTTTGGTTTCTTTTTACAGTGGGGCTCCTGTAACCTGTATGTTTTTGGAGGTGCCTAGCTAAAATAAAATCATAGGTCGAAAACAATGTATTCAGTTCTGCTTCTTCTTAAAGAGCAATTTCTTCTCTTTTGTCTGAAGTAGTTCAACAAGGTACTTAATCACTGATCATGAAGTTTCATGTTGGTTGGAAGTGATGCTTTGAAATGGTGCTTGATTGAACAAGCTAGACAAGCTTTTTTTAAACTATCAAGGTTTTGCTTTCCTTAGGTGGTGGGATTAAGTCACCTTCATGCTGAGCATTGCTTTGTTAGCTAGTAGCTCAATTTAGAATTTGCATAATGCTGTCTTTAAAATAAACCAATGTAGTTCAAAAGCTATATAGTAGTTGTTAGTACTAAAGGAGCATCTGAAAGGTTCATATACTCAAGATTTACTGACAATATTCTGTTAAAGCATTTAGTAAATGGGTGCTTAAGTTTGTGGACCAGTACTAGATAATAATTTGTGGTGACTTCAAAGCTACGTAAATGAGAGTCTAAAGAAGGCAGTGGTAAAAGGACAATTGCCATTCCTTAGCATTTTCCATTACTTAAAATAAGCACCTCACATCTACAAAAAATGTGTAAGCAAGCAAAGTAGAATAAGAGGAGACTTCTGAAGTAAATGTACTTGGAGGTGGAGAAGGCTTTCATGGCATCTGCATAAGTATTTTTGTACTTTATACAAAGATAATTTCATCTTTTTTAAGACAAGATCATTTATTAGAATCTCTGTTCATTTGTCTAATTAAATAGTACTCAAATTTAGAGACTCAACATTTGAGTTGACTACTATTTTATAGAATTCCATGTTATATACAAGGTTTTAGTCAATTAAAGTAGACTCAGTGAATTCTTATGCAGTAAGAAATGTTAAATTCAGATTAAAAACTAATGTATTGTTTAGAAAATGTGATTAACTTTGCTCATGTTCATTTGGAGCTTTTCTAATTTCAAGTTGTAGTTGATATGAAAACTTTGAAGAAATATTGTCTTCAGTTTCTTGAAACTTTTTATGGCTGATGTTTCTTTAATGCTGTCTTGATCTTGAATTGTACATTACTTCTTGTTATCCTTTACTTTTTCTCTGTACTTTATTTTGTTAGGAAAAATCCTTCCAGAAAAATAATATCATTTAACATGTACTGTTGGAACTGTTGTCCAGTGCAGTGTTAAGTAGTGTATTACTGCTGTTGTATTAATGTTAGAAAATACAGGAGGTTAAAAAAAAAAAAAATTACTGATAGCATCTAGGGTGGTAAATCGTAACAGATATTATTTGGTGATGCTTGTGTCTTGTTCTTTTAATGAACAGACAGCCGTAGTACTGTTTTATGTGTTAAATGATGGGTGGTGGTGGTGTTATAGTAAGAGTGGCTATGTGGTGACTTGCATTTTTGTGCTTGTTTTTTACAGGTCTTGATCAAAAAAGTCAATACTAGTTAGAGACTAAGCGTTATCAGTACTCAAATTACTATTATATCATCATTTTTATCAGTCTTTTTGGTTGATATTATTACTGATTCTGGCTAATTGAATTATATTTTACATAGATGTAAGACTTGGGGAGGGATGCACAAGTACCACATCCACATAGTGAATGTAGCTATTTGGTGTCTGTGAAAGGAATCGTCTCCGTGTTAAGTGTCTGATGTGAAGATTTTTAGAATTCCATTACACAATTATGTCCCTTCACTCTGTGTGGAAATATCTTTGCAGTATGAAGCTACATACTACACATTTGTCAGAAATGTATCTTGAAAACATTTTTCACTATTAGAATGAAGGCTGAAGGTGGTATGAAAATTGCCTTTGATGCATATATTTTCAACCCCACCATAAAAAACTGATCAGAAAGAGAAATGGTAGCTGTGTGCTTGTGTTTATCTGCAGTGTTTGACTTCTTAGTGAGCAAAAGGAGTGATTTCTGTTGCAGAGAAACTGATAGTGGGCAGGTGGCCAAAGCTGCTTTGGCTTGCTGAGACGCCACTGAGGAGCAGGATGCCGAGTGAGTCCAGCTCGGGATTGTTTTGGGATAGAAGTGAGCAAGCAGCTGTGCCAGCTTTCCCTCTGCTCCCTGTGAAGCCATGGTGCCAGCTGCCTGCAGCAGCGGTGTGGGCAGTCATACACCTTCCCTGGCACTGCCTTCAGGTAGAGATCTGAGCCGTAGTGTTAATCCTCTTCTGTTTACTCTGTCTCACACCAAGGGAGGATTCTCCTGTTTACTGCGTCACTGAATAAAAGCCATTTACACTGTATGATACTCCTCCTCAACTTTATCACCTCGTCCACTCCTTCGAATTTCTCCCAACTAGGCTTTTGCACATCTGATGGTAAATGTTCTTGGTAGTACAAGACCTTTTTTTGATATTGATTTGACCTTGAGGCAGAATTGTGTCAGTCCCTTCAGCTGCCCAGTTAAACTGTTTAAACAGATATTCTAGTCAGATCTGTGTATTTCGTATCATTATCATCATTAAAAATTGCAGCAAAAGTTAATTTGAATGTTTCTTCTCCTACGTGTGCTTTTATGGACAAGTTGGATGAGTTTATTGCTTGTTTGGTTCTGGCAGTAACATTTAATGCAGAAAGCATGTTCTTGGAGCAGGCGTGCGAAATGCAGCTGAGGGTTGCTTGTCAGGCAAAGGAGGCTGTGACCTGCTTGCAGGTTTGTTTCGATGTGTTCTCGATTCACGGCTTCCAGCATGTTTCTGAGCACCACACTCTGTGCCAAGGTGATCAAAACATTGGCTTTTTCCCCATTAGCTGCATCGTTTATTGCTTAGCTTCCTGGGGCTTCTGTGGTGCTGTTGGTCTGGTCAGGACGCTGAGCCAGGGAAGTTTTCACAAGGAATGCGTGCAGTCAATGCCAATGATTCTCTCTATGCAGCTTTGCCTGGTTGAAGAAGAGGATTATTCTCAGTCTTTGCTGTGTTCTGCAGTTGTGCCGTTCCTCATGTTCTATCAAACATAATTAACTCTTCCCAAATCTGTGGTACTCCTGAGTAACTCTTCTGTCTCCAGACAAAACCAGTGTTTCTTGTTTGTTTACTTTTAGCCACTTCAATGATGCTGCCCGAGGGAGGCATTCTTGGTGTTCTCTGTAGGTTCAGTGCAATAGCAAACACCTTTTCTTTTGAATACAGTAGAGTTTTTTTAATTGATCTTGATATGTGTTTGTTTCTCATCTGCATTTGTGGAGATGGAGAGAAATTAGAATATGATTGAAGGGATTTGAATGCTCTAGAAATATATTTTTCAAAGAGACAGTAGCATGTTTTTTCTGAAGGTACAGGTCTGGTAGCTCTTTCTTTTTCCCAGTGATCTTTATGCTTCTGATTTACTGTTAACAATAATAGGGCAAATTCCACCAATACATTTCCTAGCTCTTATCTGTAGCAGACAATACATGAATAATACTGTAGCAAAATTAATTTTAATGAGTGGGTTTTCCATAATGTCATAATGTTCTGGGGTTTTTTTTTTGTTCATATACGTGTGTGTGTACATATATATAAGCATAAACTAAACCTACAGACCCATCTGGCTAAAATTTCATAATGTGATGCAGTTACATAACCTTTCTAAAGTAGCCCATTGCTTCTGTATCACTTCAAAGAACAACTGCATGTACTTCCACTATTGTGCATAGTTCAGCATGGTCAGAAATACCTGGGGTAAACCAGTATGCTGGTGAGAACAATACGCTGGTAATGGCATAGAGGTGGTGTCTGTTTTACAGATATACCCCAAAGTTTAACAGTCTTAAATTAGTAATGCAGCAATTGCTTTTTCATTATTGTTATTGTAATCAATGATATTTAGCTTCATTTATTGAAGAGTAATATTAAGGCAAGCTTCTTTATATGCAGTAAAGCTGGTATATGGTGATGCTGAAGGGATTATATATCTAGGATTAAATACATTTATGTTATAAGCCACGGACATTTCCAGTTCTCTGAACCTCTGTTTGTATAAACAGATTGACAATTTTATTGATTAGCATTTGTCTCCGTACAAGATTTAATAATTTATTTCCTTTCTTCCATCCTTGTAATATAGAGTAGAATATTAAACATTGTTTGTATGTAACATTTGTTTACAATTTGAATTAGTAAAAAATTTTTCCAGGTGAGTGTTTGTATATTGCATTTACATTTACATTTGTACATATATTTTCTTTTGCTGTTTATGTATGAAGAGCTGGTACTGGCCATGCATATGAATATTAAATAATTTTGAAGCTTTGATTTTCATCATTAATCAGAAAATTATTGGCAAAAATGTTTAAAGTGTAAGATAACTTCACAATAAAGGAAAAATAATTCTAGGACAAAAAGAAACTCTGAAGTAAAAAAAAAGTATTTAATCTGAATAAACTTCAAATGTAGCACTTTTTTTCTTTTGTGCTATTTTGATTTGCTGTTCCTAAACAATGGGAACAAATAAAGACTATCCTGTTTGAAATTTTTGTTGCAAAAATTTCAATTTCACTTGATATTAAGATGATGTCTTCTGGTATGAGCTTGGAAACTTAGTTCAAGTAAGCTGATTTGATTGTTCCCATATCCATAGAAACTCTAGCACTGTGTCTGTGGGATGTTTATAGCCTCTGTTGCTGGATGCAACAAAGAAATAGCATACACATGGTGTAACCTCCAGCCAATTATTTCAGGTCTGTGTACTCTTTCTGCTGTTTGCTTGTTTAATATTATAGAAGGTATTTCCATACTTTTTTCTTCTCTAATAAAAACTTAGTTTTTACCATCTGATACTGGGGAACAGCCCTTTTTAGTTATCATTCTTATCTATTGCATTTTTACTTTTTCAAAGAAGTTACTGTGCTTTATGCTTCATTGGGTTAGGGATTTTGCTTCTGCATTCACACATGTGTGTAGTTGCTTCCATTATATCATGCCTGGTACAGTAACTAATCCCATAATGTAATGGGGAGGGTGCATTTAGTATTGAAGTAGTCTCCTTACTTTTCAGAGCTACAAATTAATTTTCTTGAAATCAGATGCAATTATGTCACAAGCTTCCTTTTTAATTTATGCTTCTAAGGATCTCATTTATGAGCACTGCTTCTCTACGTATTCTCTTCTTACTACATTTTTTCTTGTATTAGCAGTAATGAGTCTTTTACTCTGGCAGATTTGGGCTGGAACCAACAAGAAACTACTTTAAAAAAAAGGTGAAAAGGAGTCCCAGCAGACAGCAAATGACACAATTCTTGGTGTTTGTTGCCAGCTAGGAGTGTAAACTTACAATGTTTTACTTGTTAGGGTGTGGCTGCATGTGTTTACTCCTATGCCATATGATCTCTAGGGACTAGCTTGTGATGTAATGTCCTTACGTTGAATTTACTTCTACTTTTTAAGATCACAGTGTTTATTCCACAGCTAATGGAGTACCTCAGGTACAGTACGTAACCCTAACAACCTAGGTTTTTTTGAAATAGTTATGGCTTTTTTTCTGTCAATAAAAGGTTCATCAGGATTTAATTTCACATCATTTTATGCTGTTCTGTGAAAATGTCTTTGTATGAAAATTGAGTTGACTTTCACTGTTATATTGCTGATGTTCTGAGAGTAAATGTAGGGTTGCGGGCTTGCCTGGTTTTTCTTGAAGTTTGTTGCTGAACCACTATGGCAATTATAAAGTACTTCCTAAAAGTGTAACATTTTAACACACTTGTCTCAGAAAGCATGGTCCATATGTGTAAGCACAATGGATAACTTTGCTAGCATAATACCAATGAAGTCAACAGAACCAGCAGCAACTGAAGTTGCCTGAATTTCGGTGGCTTAGGCCATTAGGGCACTGTTGTGGTTATTTTTGGTACAGCTGTGCTGTGTGTAACAAACAAGTGGGTACACTGGGTGTTTAGTTCTCTGTATATTAGTGACTAGATCAGGACCCTGTTTGTGAAACATGCACCTGCATGTTCCAGGTGCAAATTTAGCATTACTAGCCTCTCATTTGTATTATTGTCTCCAAAAGATATTTCAACAATTATTTGGTTCTGTCTGTCTGTTCTATACCAAATCTTCTTTCAAGCTAAGGATGAGTTCTAGTTTTTGTGCCTCAGCATGTGCACCTTTAAACATAGGTAAATGTACCACTTAAAAGTCTTAAGAGGGTGGATGAGGTGTGTTTCCTTCTACTGTTTTGTTTCTTTGCGTGCATGGTATGGTGTGGGACAAAAAGGCTGTCACACCTGCCAGGTTGTGTTCATTGCTGTACTCTTCTCCCACATTCTTTGTGGCATTTCCTATGTGAGAGAGGTAGGGAGGGAGCAAATTGCAACTAGTTTTGAGATAATTTAGCAATTCAGATTGCTAAATTTTTGTTGCTGAACTTTAAACATGTAAATTGAAGTGCTTTCTGCTACGTCTGCTTCTGGACAATTTAAAACCAAAGTAAAAACAACAAAGTGCAATCCCAGAGCAAATAATCAGTTTAGATTGTTGTTGTTTTGTATTTTTTCTTTAAGGGTTTTGTATTAAGTACATTTTAATGTTCATGATTTAAAAAAAAAAACTCTGAAAAACTCTGTACCTCAGATTTAACTTTGACATTGATGATTTTTGTACTTGGAGATAACTGGCAGGGAATCTGTATTCATTATATGCTTTCTTTACCAGCTGTCTCTTTAGTTTCTGATACGACATTATCTGTCAAAATAGACATTGTTTATAGTTGGCCAGGATATAAAACATTCAAAAAATGTTTGCAAAAGTTCAGTAGAGATTTAAGAAAAAACATTTCCATCAGTGGGTTTTTGGACATGAGAAGACAAGGGAAGATTTCATGCAGTCTTGTAACTGTGTTGTCAGGTGTAAGGATTGAAAGCAAGGACAGAATTTTGGGCTCTTTCTTCTCCCGTGAAACTTGGACAGTGCATTGGAAGGAGATTGTTTGAATTAAATGGAATAGGGATGGGATCTGAAGAAGGGGAAGGAGGAGTATGGAAAAGGGAGAGGGCTAGGCAATTAAACATGAGCTCAGTGAATGATGAGGGAGACGGTGGAATTTAGAAAGGAAGAACTAGAACAGTTGGGGGAGTGATAAAGCTGATGTTTGAAGAAGAGGTGGGGAAGGAGGATAGGCAAAGGTTTGTGTTTCTGTACTTTCACTCTCTGCAATTCAAGCTTGGAATAGTTGACAGATTTAATGTATTTACCATTTACTTACCAAGTTAGTTAGGTCTTGAGTCATTGTAATGTTGGTCCAGATAGAAATTCATGACTTCCCCTGCCTTACAAAGTATTATCATTAGAAAATATTTGCCAACATTATAAATCTGTGGTGAATCTAATAAATATCCTTCTTATTCATGAATTAATATAACTCCAAATTATGCATATTCATATTCTATTCTAAAAATAAGTGCAACTTCCTGAAAGAAGTGTTGTCTCACAAATCCTTGAATTCGTGTGGTACATGTGGAGTTATATTCAAAAGGATCTGTAAATGCATCTTGTATTTTATATGTTTTTAATAGTCTTCCAGTTGCTGTCATGGAGTAAAATGTTTCTGCATTTAATTATTTACTAGGCAACAGTAGTGGGGCTTGGAAATGCATAAACTGATGTGACTAGAGTTAGTCTGGAAACTGAGTTGTTAGGAAAAACATTCTGTTGAAAGAAAATATGGCATTTAACTAAATTGTAATTCTCTTTAACTATGTCAGAATAACCAGAAAGGGTTAATCTCTTAAAAAGCTGTACTTAAGAGTGGGTAAAGCTGTGTGCATTCTTGTGTGCAAGGTAGGATACTATCTTGCAAGTTGACTTCTGATGATACCTTGTGCTAGTTCAGCATGGGAGAGAATCGCTTTTCTCCATAGGAGTTTGTATGGGACTATGTTTTGGATTTGTGTTGAAATAGTTTTGATAACATACTGGTGTTTTAGGAATTGCTAAACAGCAGTTTGGAAATGGGGCTTTTCCTGCTTCTCATGCTGCCTCAGCAGTTTTCTGGGGGTGCACAAGAAGATGGGAGGGGACACAGCTGGGACAGCTGACCCCATCTGCCCAAAGAAATATTGCACACCATACCAGATCACGCTCAGCAACAAAGCATGGGGAGAAGGGGAGAGGTTTGCCAGCACTGCCTCTTCTCTGGGACTGGCTGGGGTTCAATAGGTTGGCTGTTGATGAGCAGTTGTGGGATTTTTGCATCATTTGTGGTGATTTGGTTTTGTTTTTCTTTGAGGAGTTGTGTTTTTCTTTTCATACTACTCCTTTTTCCTTATTAAGCTGTCTTTATCTCAACCCACGAGTTTTCGCACTTTTGCCCTTCCAATTCTCTCCCCATCCCAGTGGTGGGTGGGCAGTGAGCCAGCAGCTGTGTGGTACTTGAACTGCCTACTAAACCATGACATAACTTCAGTTCATTTGTGAAGGTTTATCAAACTGAAGGCTTGAAAAGTTTGGCTGATTGTCTGCTGAATGTTTTGAGTTAATATGAAGTAGTAATCTAGACGCTCACACGCTTTCAAGATCTGCCAGTGGCATGTTGTGTAGATTCCTCTATATGTGCTTGAAGGGTTTGCTTGCTTATTTGGAGACTTCACCATATTTACGTTAGGTTTGACATTTTGCTTCTCTGTTTCACTTTGGCTTCTTATTCTGGAATCTGAAGTATTACAGAAACTATTTGTTTGATACTACTGCTCATGAAGTTGAATCACTGTAGTGAAGTTGAGACTGCAGTGAGCCTGCTACAGTTGAAATTTTTCTACTCCACACATACATATTGAAAGATGATGTTTGGGTGTTGTTTAATAGGCATATTGTTTGGTTTTTAATATATAAGATTCTAGTGTCCTTTCACTATGTCCTCAGTATGTTTTCTTTTAAAGTCCAAGCAATATTTATTTTCTGTTTAAAAATAAAATAAAAAGAAGATTTTAACTTTAAAGGAGAGGAAAAAGGTTCCAGTATTCTTGTTCCTCAATGGTGCATTCACAATTTAGTCTTGTTTAATCTATTTATAAAAATACAAATATATTAATTAATACACTGGTTATGTTGTATTAAATAGTCTAATAATGTTTAAATATATATAAAGAAAATTAGTACTTGAAATCTCTGAAAGATACAGAGGTATTAAAAATTTACCAAAATAATTTGCATTTTGCACCACTGTAAAATAGATCATTATTTTTACCTAACTGTAACACGATAGTGTTATTGAAGCACAAAAGTTATGTAGCTATAGCATCTGAGCCTTGTTAGCATAACAAATGTCACCCACTTACTGTTGGCCACTGTACAACTTTATTTTCAGATGATTACTACAGTGCTGTGTTTTGTAATAATAGCTGCATCCACAATTGGAGCATCTGTATGACTGGTATTACAGGACAAACACAGAGCTGTGGCTATGGGCACGAATGCAAGTGTATTTGTTTTATTCCAGTGTTTGTCACAACCAAGTCTCTTCTGGAGGCAAAGGCTTTGTAGTGAGAATGAAAATTATTTATTTTTGAAAATCTCACACTCTTGAGTTCTTAGAAGAAGAGAAAATGTTACTGCAGGCTAATCATTTAGGTCGTTAAACAGACTGTAGGTGTAAATAATATGTATCTGTCTAGTTATTCTGTGTGGTCATTCTGATTTACCACAACATGTGTGGTAAACCTCAAATGTAATCAAAAGTTTGTGATCACTGAACTGTGGTTGCTAGTGAAGGTGGGTGTGTTTAGATGGAAGAATGCAGCCTGTTGTATGGAAGTTTGGTATGTTGGGACTGGCCTCCTACTTGACCCGTGTAAACATGGCTGTGGTCTTTTCAGACCCGTGTGGGCAGGAGTGGGTGTCTGAAGAGGGGCTGCAGTGACTGAAGATGCAGGACATGGTAACTCCTAGACCATGCCACCCTCCAGGGTGTCAGGCTTTTTGCTTGGAAACAAATGAGCTTCTAGGATAGCTAACATTTATATTAAATATTTAGGGACAAATTAGTCTTGGAGTTGAGGGGAAGAGTACTATTGTTTCTCCTCAGCTGTTACTGAGTCCAGCACACACCCTTGCACACCATCCTCAAGTACTAGGAATAGCAATGCTGAGATGAGAGGGAAGGTTGTCATATCTCACTCTAATGCTTCTGGCACTACCCCCTTATGCCAAATCAAGTCAGTAAATTATTGAAGAACATATGTTAACTCTAGGAGGAAGCTTATTGGCTTAGACAATAAGAGCCACATTAGTGTCTATGTGGCTCTCTCAACTAATGAATTAAGCTAAGTTTAGAGTTAATATTTAGATCAAGGACAGAAAAGAGTATCTGATCTGACTCTGTGGAGATTATATTGCATACCAACACTGTGAAGGATGGATGACAAAATACTAGGCAGGATTGTTTCCTTCATAGCCCAAACAAGCTGAAGTTCCTAATAAAAATAATAAATACTTCTCTACAAAAAGAGCAGTAAATGTAAGTGAAGTACTCTGAAAGTTTCCTCCTCTTTATTCAGGATTTGTCTACTACAGTTAAAGTTGAATTCAGGTCACAGTTTCAGAGATGAGAAGTGTGTAAACTCCTCACTGCAGTAGCAATTTGTGGACAATATTAATTTCTATTTTTTGCAGTGCATAAGCCTGTGCTACTCCTGAATGTTTGAACAGCTTCAGGAGACATAACTGAGATGGATGGAGGATGAAAACTGAATGCAAGGTTAAAAATACATGTCTTTGAACTTTCTTTGATCACATTTGTTGGCCATAAACTTCTAGCTCCAAAGTAAAATAATTAAAAATTTTGAAGTTTCTGTTTGGATGTTGCCAATAATAGGATGGAAAACCTACCCTAAAACGCTTTACTATGCTAAATAGTATACTATTTTACTATACTAAAATGCCCCGCTGGGGCAATATGTTACTAGCTGTAGAGGTTGTTTTGTCGTCATGAGAAGCCGATCGGGGAAGAAGCGTGCCTGTGCCGGTCGGGAGCGGCGGTGTTTGGCGCCAGGGACTGGCGGTGTGGGGTGGATGGCGAGCCGGCAGTGTGCCCTGGCGGTGCAGGGCGGATGGCGAGCCGGCAGTGTGCCCTGGAGGGGTGGATGGCGAGCCGGCAGTGTGCCCTGGCGGTGCAGGGCGGATGGCGAGCCGGCNGTGCGCCCTGGCGGTGCAGGGTTGATGGCGAGCCGGCAGTGTGCCCTGGCGGTGCAGGGCGGATGGCGAGCCGGCAGTGTGCCCTGGTGGGGCGGATGGCGAGCCGGCAGTGTGCCCTGGTGGGGGGGAGGGCGAGCCGGCAGTGTGCCCTGGCGGTGCGGGGTGGATGGCGAGCCGGCAGTGTGCCCTGGTGGGGTGGATGGCGAGCCGGCAGTGTGCCCTGGCGGTGCGGGGTGGATGGCGAGCCGGCAGTGTGCCCTGGCGGCGGCGGCCAACTGCAGGCCGGGCTGCGGGAGCAGCGCTTCCAGCCCGCACACTTTCCCCGCCGTGCTGCTGCACAGCCACGGTATCTCTCCTGCCACAGCCGTGTCTCGGCAGGAGCTGGGGGACACCGTCTACAGCCAGGAGATGTTTTGTTCTGTCTAAAGAAAAGGAAGAGAAAGAAAGGACTTTGATGCTATCTTCAGCGGCCTCGTATTTGGCCGCAGAGAAGATGTAGGTAGGTTCTGCACCAAGGTGCACAGTGGAAGGATGAGAAGCATCAGATGCCAGCTGGAAAAAAACCATGCCGAATACATGGTGGAAATTTCTCATACTGTGATCCACCCCAAGAGAAAGTGGAATTACCATCCCCAGGGTTGTCTGAACTCACCTGGATCTGAGCAGTTGACTAGCATAAGCTTTGCTCAGAGTCGGGGTGGAGGGGACAACAAGATGACCTTACAATGTCCAGCGGGATTAGAATTACTCTGCAGTTGGCAGACTTGAAAATCCTCACCAAAAATGGTAGAAGGTCTCAGACTTGCCTTGAAAGTTCTGAAAGTACTTGCCATGGGGAAAATGTTCAGAAATGTGACTTAGTGGCACCATTCTTGGGAGCAGTTCTGGACTACTTTTTACCTGAAAGGGTTTGTTTTTCTGTATGTGATGTCAGTTGGAACAGATAATTTCTGTGAGACATAAATACATCACAAGGTGATTCCTATGAGGCATTAATATATTATATAACCTGATTGGTTTAGCTGCTGTCTATATCTCCTATGTCTTTATTCCTAGGATGCATTTGAGATAGGTTGCAAATTTACTCCATAGGGCTCAACCTGCTGGGACAGTGGTTGGCTCTTCTTCTACCTTTTCTTAGAAACAGCTCCCTTCTCAAAAAATATGTTTGGGAGTAATTAACCAAAATGTGTTTTCTTCCATTCTTGTTTTGTTCTAATCAAAATAGCATGATCCTAGCAAACTCTCTAACTGCATACAGGTCTATAGCTTAGGGCGTAATGGTTAATTTAAAGAAGAGAAATGGATACATCATGCTTTGGTTTAGACCGAATTTTGCCTACCAAGAACTGAGTGAGCTGAAGTTTCTTTGCAAAACATCAATTCACAACTGCTTGCCAGTGACTGAATAGTGAATATGCATCTGTATAACCTTCTTTTCAACTGCATCTAGTCAAGGATGACTACTTCAATGAAATTTTTCTATGGAAGAAAAACTTGTCCATTTTTTTCTTGAATACTCAGAATTTTTAGCAGCTGTAAAGCATTTTCAGATACATACTAAAAAGTCAGGATTTTGTTTGGTTTGAGTGCAGTAGGGTTTTTTGTAGCACCTTAGAATCTTGACTGAAAAAAAGATTGTGTGTTACACAAAACATGATATCACATATAGAACAAGTTCCCTTGCGCTTGTGAAGAACATGTGTTGCTAAAAAGGATGGTAAACTGGGGAGTGAAACAATCAAAATAGCTTGTGTGAATTTACTGAAACCAGGTGTAGAAACTCAATCCAGTTAAATGTGGTCCTGAAATTTGGTCCTAAGTCTTCTGAACTGTCTGTCCATTGGAGTATCCTTTCTATACATGTTATGTGTCTCTTGGATTCGATACTTTCTTGTTATATAAGTGTCTCTATTCCTTTGGTCATGTTTTTGTTGATTGTCTTTCTCTTTTTATGATGCATTTTTTAAAATTTGGTTTTGGGTGATTTTTTGTTTGTTTGTTTGTTTGTTTTGTTTGTTGGGTTGTAGGGAATGGCTTTGTGGGGTTTTGTTGTCTGGAGTTTGTTTGTTTTTAAATCTGTGCTCTTAGTTACCACATTGTAATGCACAGAACAAGAGACCATATGAATCCACAGAAGTGCTTTTAAGTCCTTTCTAATTCAAGCAGCTAAGGCAATTTATGCTAACTAAATATTTGTTGTCAAATCTTGCCGCATAAATAGTTCATTTCATAAGACAGTCTTTCTATGGTTCTTAAATGGTGCATTTACAGGTTATTTAAGCTTGTACTGTCCACTCTTATGTGATCTAACTGTTGCTTCTTTTTGTGGCATAATAGAAGTTGTAGCTGAACGTGATATTTACTCAGCTTAATTTTTATTTTTTAATTATTTTTCTGAAATAGTCGGTGCTTAAATATATTTTAAAATATCTTAAAATCCACAGCACAATTCAAGAAAATTTTGTGAAATGAGAGAAGACCAGTTTATTAAAGGTGATAATTAAAATCCTGCTTTATAGAACATTAGTAGTGTGAGGTTAAGTGCAAGAGATTTATTCAACTTAACTTGGTTACCTTTTAAGCATTCATAGATCATAGTGCACGGGCAAGGTGTGCATGTAGTAAGAAATTTGCAATAAAATTTCTAACTTTCTTCTATTGTATTTCAGTTATTGTTTCTTTTTATACTGGTGAGATTCTGAGGGCATGTTTCACAAGGCATGCAGGTGACAGAATTGGCATTTTTGCATCCTGTTTTGCGATTATTGATGTATCAGTATTGCTTGATCTTGTCTTTCATGCTTGGTTGTATCACAGAGACTTTGGATAAATGCTAGTAAGTCTTGATCCAGATTTCCATGAAAGAATGAACTTTTATGTACTCTGTGTTGAGAAAGTGCATTCATTGCATAGATTGGGTGAAAGATTAGAGCAGAATTGTTTGATTGGTAGCAGTAACAGTGGCATGTTTTGCACCTTATTCTTTTTGTTGAAAAAAAGTTAATTTTCAGTTGTGCTAGTGAAAAGTCTCCTTTAAAACTCATCTCATTAATATTGCTTTTGTTAGCCATAAGCACCTACAACTGCTTTAACTAAAGTCCTGATTTCTTCATTTTTTCTTATTTACTTCTGTTGTTGCTGCTTTACTTGTGAGGACTTGCACTGTTCACTGAAGTGTACTGTGGGGAAGATATCTTAAGTGACATGTGAGATATTTCATCATGTAATACTAGATTTTTTTCTCCCTGCTGTCTTTTTCCAGCCAAGTAGGGGGAAACACTGAAATCTCTGCCTTGAGATGTGTAAGCATCAGTGGTTGTGGTATTTGGTAAGGCTTTTTGGTGGTTTTTGCTTTCTGCTGTTATCTTGTCAAATGTCAGCAGGCTTTCCTGGTTAGCACTGCTCAGGCTTTGCTCACTTCTGCAATGCTTAGCCTATATGAAGGAATAAATTCTCAGCCTTGGGATTTCTTGAATGTATTGTGTGAGTTTATAGCATCAGTGCAGTATCATGGTTGTAGGGATCATTGCATCTTTTCAGGAAAAAAAATTCTTAGTGTTTACTAGTAACCTCAACTCCTTCTTTCTAGTTTCATTAGTCTGTTTCAAGCACACTGAGCTTTCATTTTTTTCACAATAGCTCTCAACTAAAATTCTGGTCTTGCTGGTCACATTGCTTACCAGGGTGTGTTTGTGAGGTAGAATCCACTGTCATTGGAGCATGAGAGTGTACAGAGCCAGTCCCTTCCTTGGGGCACTCAGTAGATATTGTTTAAAATTCTATTTGCTCTCTTCCCACTCCTAGAGTTTTTCCAGGCTTGACAAGGAGTCTGTCCTCACCAAATACAACATTGGTGTCTCTTGACTGTTTTAAAGATGCTAATAACTTTTGTGGATAATGTGCCATCTTCATGCTTGACCAATTTATTAATAAGCCAGTTTATTAATGCCTTGTTTCTGGTCATGGAACCACATACTCTGTAACATGTGCTGTGAACCTTTATACATAGAATTAATGTACACTGATGTCTCCTGTGCCGTGCACTGTACTGAGTTTGATCTAAAAATGGAATGGCCTTGGAGGTGACTGAATCCCAAACTTGTGCAAGAGGTGCCATCATGGGAATGTTGCTGGAAATAATACTAATTTACTTCACTTGGGAAGTGCAACTGTATCTGCAGTTTCCTGGCAGTAGCTTCTTTCGTGTTACATAATGTTCCACAATGGTATGTAACCTGCATTTTAGCCCTTGCAAATTTAATCTGCATTCAAGGTTTAGCCAAACTGCCCCAAGAGATTATACTAATCTAAAGCTTCTACATCTGAATTTCCTAGTTTGTTCTTTTATCAGTTGTGTCATGGAAGTGGCTGTGCAAAATGCCACAAATATGCTTTTCCTTAGTAATATTTTGTATTAAGGTAGATTTTTACACAAAACAAGTGTGTTGATGTGTATTGCACTGATGGAAATGTGTAATAGGTAAGACAGGTTGGAAAAGATGTGAAATAAATCACATTTGAGGTTTGCTTTAAAAAGGACATAAACAATAAGTGGATAAATTAAGAGGAAAGATCAATGAAGAAGAAAGAGTAAGAAAAGTGGAGGGCAAAGAATCAGAAAAAAAATGTCTGAGCCAGGATGATTTGTGATACTTTTTGGTAGTTATGATTAAAAAAACCCCAAAAAAACCAATACACTTGGGAAAAAGCAGATTATCATGCTTGCAAACCTCAAGATCATTCCCCTTTAAGCTGCTCTTGGAAACAAACTTTCCAGGTGGTTAATACACAACTGTATGCTTCAAATGAGATCAGAAACTGAATCTAATTAAAGAACATTGCAGCCAACAGCATTCTGAAACTGAGAGATTATTTTTATATATTTGGCATAGGATTTTTGGTCTTTTTCCAGACTTGCTGTCTTTTGTTTGTAGTACAAGTTGTTGGCTTTCATCCAGTTTGAAACAGAGGGGTCCAAGTTTAATGGCTACTGAAGTCAGCAAAATACTTGTACTAGTGTTAACAGAAGCTCAGTACTGTGTAAACGCTGACTATCTGCTTTTTTGTAGTTTTGACATTTAATTCCCTCTGTGGGATATTGCGGCTTTAAGGTAGAATAAGGAATGCTGCAAGAGGGTGGAGATACCTAGTAGCATTTAATGATGGACTTGAAGCTGTATTTAATTGGCATTGTCAAATATTTTATTTATGTACCTGCATAGGCCTGTGCAGGCACCTGTTTAGAGACAATCTGAGGAGTAAACACTGTGGATATTGCATGATTCTCAGTTTGTCTTAAAAGTAATCTGGCTTCTTATGTTTTGTGCAGCGGTACTGCAGAGCGGAACAAACTTCTCACACTGTGATTCCCTGTGGTCTTACTGTGTGTGAGGGCTGGTTATGAATCCATGTGCACATGGATTCCCCCACCACCCCTGAGATGTGTAGGTACTTCTGGTTGGTTCTGTCTAGTTTGAAAGCAGGATGAGTAAGATGATTCTCAGATTTCCAGGTGTCTGATTATTTTTCCAACCAGTTCTCAAAAACCTTTGGTCAAGAAGTTGGGTAGCTGTCTTCTCAAGTTTAAGCTGTCTGGACTTAGAATAAAATTAAAATTTCTAGTGCTTCTTTTGTCTTGTTGCTTTTTTTCCCCCAACAGATATTTTGGTTTTACTTTTTTATTTGCATGAATGACAGTTGTAAAAATGCAGAAACACATTCAAACTAACACTGAGAACAGGTATTGCGAGCAGGACCTTGGAATTCAGTGGAATTCCTTGCATGATTTTTAGATGCTTTATTTAATTTTATTTTGCCTAGTCCAAATGTTCTCTGGAGTCAAGAAACCACAGCTTCTATTACAATTATTTATTCCATATTTTTACATGGAATATGAGAAGTTGCCTTTAGTGTAAGAAACCAAGAACAGAGTGCTTTAGCTTATTTTACATTGGAGTCTTCTGATAAGCTGTTTATTTCTGCATTTTGCATTTTAATTGTCAAATATGGCAGCTTATTAGAAGACTTTACCTTTAGAAAAAAGATAATGTATTATGTGGAGTATCCACCATTTTTGTGTTCAGTGAAATGCTCTTAACTAAAGTTTTGTTAAGTGTCATTTCTCAGAAAAAAATAGACCTGGTAAGAACCAATATCTACTTTTGTGGAGGACTGAGCTGTTTAAATTCCTTCAGGTTGACAATTTCTCTTCTCTTTGGAAAAGTTGTAAAAGGTTTGTAGAATCTCTTCACTGCAAGGCACCAAGAATTTCTACTTGAGAATTCTCTCTGTCAGCATGGATTTCCCCTAAAATTATAATGGCCTCTTTTTGCTTTGTTGTCATATTTCTTATTATAGGTAGAGTTGTTTTCTGTTGTCCTAAGTAATGCACGGAAATGTTATTCAATAATGATACAGGTTTGGTAACTGATGAATAGCAAAGGAACAGTTACATGGCATTAAAACTCATTCTGGGGAGAAAAACTTAACAGAAATGTTAATGTTAAAAAAGAAATAAAGGGAAAAAGCAAGAATTTTGGAAGATCTCTTGTTTTATGGAAAATCTTGTGCAATCAAAATGTGTTTAAATTCTAAATTGGAGAGGTTATTTTGAAGGGCTTAGGAAGAAGCTAACCCAGAGAAGTCAAGAGAGATGGACGATAGCGGTTGGAGTGTGAAAATGTCTTGAAACACAGTGTTGGCCTTCCCCATTGAAAGCGTTCACTTGCTGTTTGCCTAAAAGAGAGCAACTGTGCTTCTCTTTGTAGTTTCTGACTACTGTGGTATCTTAGGTTAGTAAAGAGAAGGCCAAAATGTTGAACAGGGTTGGTTTTCCTAACATCATGCATCTTGAGTGTTCTTGTGAAAGAATTTTAGAAGCACGTGGTTAAGCCTCTAATAAACATACAGAGGTTAAGCTGGTAAGAGACAGAGGTTCTTTGAACATAATAACTGGGAAAACTAGTTTGCATATTGGAGTTTACTTGCCAGAAGTGTCTTAAAGCATTTAGGTCCTTCTTTTACTGTGCGTGGGCTTGGGGTTGTGGGTTTTGGTGGGGCTTTTTAACATTAGCAATTATCAGAGAGAACTAAAAGAAATCACATGCCTTAAATTTATTTGTATTAACAAAGCAAAGCACTAAGGGCAGACAGGAGTTGATTCAATTTTGCTAACAACAAAAATTGCATTTCTTTGAATATCAAACTCCTCATTTCTAAGTTAATGTTTACAAGTCTGTTGCTTTTGTTAATCAGCTCTAAAAAACTGATTGCCCTTCCTGCTGTTCAGTCTCAGTTGCTAGCTTCATGCATATGTGAATTCTTACTATTTGTAAACTCATGTATGTATTTTCATTATAATTTGCATTTATTGCAAATGCAAGTGCTTTCTAAGCCCTTGTTCTGCTTATGACTTTGAGTAAAAAGCAAAGAGTAATTTGATACTTTACTCTGGGTGTGATTGTGTGGTAGAATAAGTTGTTTGGTGCTCCTTACATCCTGAGCTGCCTCCAGAGGTTTGTCTATTGGGAGGTACACAGTGTGTCCTCAAATTCAAATCCCTTTCTCCTTGTCACATGAAACTGTGCCTTACAGTGCTTCTCCTTCAGTGAATATTTGTGATTATTTCTCCAGATATCAGCTAGGCTCATATTGTTTTCTTAACCTGTGTTAAGCAGATTATTCCAAATAGTTGTGCTTTATCATTACTTTGGTACTCATTCAACATTACTTTTAGTTTTGCAGCTGAATATACTGTTGCAATAAGTAATACTTTCTGCTTTACTTATATCTACTACTGGTGCACATTTTTGTAAGTCATCAAATTATATGCAGTTTATACTGATTATAAATCTAGTATTCCCATTTTTGGTTTATTCCCAAAATGATTTGGCATTCTTCAAAGTCCTAACTCCCTAGGTGAGACTCTCTTCTTACTGTTTACATCCTCTTGCTCTGAAAATTCCGGTTGATTTGCCAATATAAAGACTGAGCACTAGTAGGAGTAGTACCATTCATCCAGCACAATAGGCTTTCTTATATAAAAAAATTACAATGTACAATGGTATTCCAGCTGTGACAATATTGGATACATTTTTAAATGTTATTTTTCAATAGAGGCAACACAACTGTAAATCTGACTACAGCTATCTGCTGACTTCTCCAGCTAACTTCTGAAGGATTTTCACTGCTGAAGTTTAAAGGTGCTTTATTTCTTGTGCAGTTAGCAGTAGAAATGGATCCTGTCCCAGGCATGGCACAGCTTCCCGTGTTCTGTGCAATGGGCTGGGCCTAGTCCTTCATGTACAGTTCTGTCAGGTAACGTTATCCATTATTGGTTTGGATTAACTTGCTGGTGTCAAGCTAATACGTATTTGTTGAAAGCAGGTTTTGAGTGAAATGGAGGAAAAATAAAATTACTTTTGAGTTTTTAAGACCTGTTTTTTTCTAAACATAACAGAGGAATTCTGTGAGCTGGGAGGTCTGAACCCGAATGCCACAAACACTACTGGTTTCATAGAACTTGCATTTCCATTTAGATGCAGGTGTTTGACAGATCCTCATTGAGTCTGTTAACTCTTTCTTTGGAAGACATCAGTTTGGGGTCAGGATTGTTTGTGATTCTGGTGTGATGCTTTTTGGGATCTGTTTGTTTTGAATTACCACCTTTCTTTTTAATATTTCCAGTACAGGAAAAGAAACTAGTTCAGGAAATGGAATTGCAAAATTGAAATAGCTTTGCTGTCTACCCAAAGGGGATTATTGTCTTCCTTGACTGTAGCTGTCTCGAGTGATATAACCCTTTTTCTGGTTATTTGGTCCTCAAAATGGAAAATCTTTGGCAAATCTGTAGTGAAGACTGTGTTGCAAAGATGTGTATCAATGCATGGATGTTTCTTAAAGCTGGTATTTGTGACTGTCTTTTTGTGTGTGACTTTTTTAATCCAGGTTAGTTTCAGGCTGTTATATCATGAGAAGATTAGGCTATAATGTGGATGAGACAGGTTGCTCTACTGTGTAGTACATAAAATCTGGAGCACCAGAATTCTGGGAAATGTAGCAAGACTCATTTAAAAAATAGAACAGATTTTAAATAAAGTTCAGTTTTAGGTAAAAGGTCAGGCTCCTATTTGCTTTTTTATTTGTAGCAGCTCATCCGTATACAGTACTGTGCATATTGTATATGTAAGTTAATCTCATTTTTTAATCTACTATAACTGCCCTTTTGATTCTTGAAAATCCTTTTGGGTATTTTGCATTCCAGTATCGATCCCTGTCTGTCTGACTGCTTCAGCTGGGTAATCATTTTTCTTGTTTATCCCTAATCCTTTTAATATTTCCTTCCTGCCACTGTATAACAGTACAGTATGCCTATTGTTTGGAATGTATCTCAATGATGACTGTAAGACTGTACCATAAAAGTGACTGTGTTTTAGCCTGGATTTCACAAAAATAGTTTACAGTGAAACAAAAATGCAAGACTGAACACATGCCTTCATGTGTGCCAACTGTAGTGCATTGCTTTGTTTAGTCATGCAAAATGTTCGTCTTTATAAATCTTATCCTCTTCTGAACTGCTCAGAAAAATGAAACATGAAGCTTGCTATTTCAAAGTGCTTCTTATTCTGTGTTCTTTGTATGGACCTAACAAAAAAAAAATTATTCCCACCGTCTCTGCATATATCTATATGCATATGTATTAAAAATTTGACTTTAAAAAATCAACTGTAGAACTGTTTAAATATCTCAATGGAAACATTTGGACCTGAGAAATACCAATTTCTCTTCAGCCATCTCCTTCAATAAAACATTCTGCCCTTGTTTCTATGGTGACTGAGTAACAGCATCACATGAAGTTCTGACAAAATTATAAAAATTCCTCCCTGAAATGGTTTCCTGAGAAGCATGGATCTGTTCTGTTTCACCTGAAGAATGAGAAGACCCTCTCATCCCTGTCAGGTCTTTTCTTCTCTGTTTCTCCCACACCAGATTATGCCCTAACATCCTTTCAATGTTTTAACTGCTCTGCTTTTCTCATTAAATAAACTTGGCATGTACTTTCTCTGCGTGTCAAAGCAGAGCATGCAAACATAATGAAGGAAAAGAATTTGATACAGAGGTGAAAGCAAAGGGTTTAATTTTTCTTAAGGAACTGTTTTTATTTCCATGCTGCTTTGGTATTAACAAAGATGAGGAGAGTTGAGGGGTGATTTGGCTTGGTTGGTTTTTGTTACAACTGATCTACTTTAACAAAAGAAATGGAAAATGGCTGAGATCTAGACTTCCTATGTTCAGTGACTGTCTTAATAAAAACATGTCTAACTAGTACCCAGTTTGAGTATTGCATAAACCTTTCAGAAGGTAAAGAAGCTGCCTTCTCTCAAAGAAAGCATTGGTTGCAGCATAAGTGCTTAGTGACTTGCTATTTTACCTCCACTTCCCCCTAATAACTTTTTACAGTCATGGGAAGTATAATTTTAAAAATACATTGTAGTTTTTGATATGGAGAAACTTTGTGACAAAGTTCTGGGTTTATGGCT